>KE372388.1:168506-189414 GCA_000418225.1 Zizania latifolia
CTCAGTGGAAGCCACACAGCCTCCTTCCAAAGCAAAGGTGCCAACTTTTGCTGTTGCATGGGCAAGCTAGCTGTGGCATGCATTGCATTGCACTTGTGGGAAAGAAAGGGAAAAATGGGGGAAAGTTATACTTGATACAATAGTGTGAGAGTGTGTGTGTTCTCTCTTTATTCCCCTCCTTTTGTTTTGCTCTTCTTGGATCAACCTGAAGCACAAGAGATGAGATCTTCCAAACAAGATACATAATTTTTTTATCTTCAAATCTTGGTGCATATTTTGCAAGATGGAGTTGTGACAAGTCTTGCGAGTGGCTAAAACTAGTTGCTTAATAGGTAGTATGCTGCATGTAGGATCAGATGCTCTGTTCCACCAAGCAGTTTTAAGCCAAACAAAGAGGAGCAAAGTCAATGTCATGCTCAAGAACAAAATCAAGAATTTGCCCAAAAAAATGTCTTAATGCTCTCTGTTCCTTCCCTTCTTGGTGCAATCCTGACTCTCCTGACATTTCATTGAAGGAAACCTTCTTTCCAATTATTCTGAAGAGGAGGTTCTCACTTCTAAATTCCGTGTTTCTGAATTTTACATAATTATAGTTCAGTTTGCATAAAAATTGCTAATGTGTTTTTCCATGGAGACAAAAATAAATAAGAATACAGAAGAAAATATAAACTAACCATCCAAACAGAATTCGAGAACTGAGTGTAAAAGATGACTCGATTTGATATCCATGAAACAATCTGAAATCTCTTAATTAGATATTTAAACTAGATCACACAAAAGGAACAATGATGACTAGGTACAGCTGAAGAAATCAAGCAAGCAAACAAGGAGAAAAGCAAAACAGAGCTCCTAATTAACACAACTAAGAACGCACTTAGACGCTAATCTCTACCCTAGGCTCGAAGGAGAATGAGGCCAAGAAGTCGTTGACCTCTCCGTCGCCATTGATGCACTTGGGGAGCTGCTCCCACTGGTTGCTGCTGACGTCGCACATGAAGCAGCCGTTGGCCTCGCCGGAGCTCACGCAGACCATGAGGCGGTCGCCGTGCCCGACGCAGTTGATGTCAGCCTTCTTGCCGTGGAACCCGTGTGACATGGCGGGCGGCATGGCGGCCACCTGCCGCCAGGTGCAGTCGGCGAACTCCCAAACCCGCAGGCTCGCAGTGTCGAGGTACTCCGCGAGCACGACGGCGTAGGCGGCGCCGTTGCAGGACACGACGTCGATGGAGTACTCGAAGTACACGGGGAGGATACGGGGGAGCTCGGCGAACGTGCGGCGCGCCGTGTCGCAGGCGACGACCGTGCCAGAGTGGCTGAGGAAGTAGGCCACGGCGTCGCCGCGTTCGGACGGGGTGACCACCGAGGAGTACTGCTTCGACGCGCTGCGCTGCATGTTGGTGGCCACCACGTCGCCGGACTTGCTCAGGAAGTAGACCGTGTCGTCGGCGCCGGCGCCGCCCTGGGACGGCGCGTCCGGGAGAGAGGCCTCGGTGCTCCGGGTGAGCGCGACGGGGCCCTCCCACGAGTCCTTGGACGAGTCAAACACTGCCATGGACAGGTGAGGGAGCTCGCCCATGAAGAGGGCCACGTGGTATGGGGAACCGTACATGGCAATGGCGTGGAGCTGAGGCGCGCCGTCGCCCTGCGGCGGCACGGGAAGCGCGCGGGACGCGCCGGTGAGCGGGTTAGCGACGACGAGAGCGCCCGTGGACGGCGCGCGGTAGAGGACGAGGCCGCCCGAAGAAGCCACCGGTACAGCCCCCGGCGTGGCGCGGCAAAGGTTCCAGGAGCGCTCCCCAGCGTCGAAAGCGACGGGCGGGTGGGGGCGGTCGGAGAGCATGAGGAACCACGGGTCGCGTGAGGGAACACGCCCACAGGCATCAAGGAAGGTCGGCGACTCGGCAGCCGCGCTCCAGCGGCGGCAGACGGCGCGGAGGCGGAAGAAGCTGGCCGGCGGGAGTCGCGCCAGGACGCGCTCCAGCACGTCGTCATGGAGGTCCCCCAGCCCTCTCGGCGGGCACTTGCGCTTCTTAGCCATGGACGCCTGGCCGCACAGCTCCATTCGACTGCAAGATCTGTCCGCATCCGGAGACAAACAGGATGAGTTAATCAGCGATCCGGCAACAAGAATTCGAGCAATCGAGTAATTGGGGTCTGGGCATGAATCAATCCCAAAATTGCATCTTGGAGAGATCTAAGAACGGATCAAGAATCGGCTGCTGCTATACCTCGATCAGGGGTCGCTCGCTGGGTTGTTGGCTTGTCACCCTTCTTCCACTTCTTGCGCCTCTGTCGCGTCGATCGATTAAGCCAGGAGGAGGAGGAGGCTCTTTTTATTGGCGTTGACACGAGAAGAGAGAGAGAGAGAGAGGGGGGCGAGTGCCGGTGCCACTGTGAAAGGCAGCTGCACGCCTACGACCTCTGTTTATACTGGCACCGGAGGCGACGACGACGATGCTGATCCCGTACGCGCGCGCGCGTACGTACGTAGGAGTACGTGCGACGAGTAGTGTACAAGCTGCACGTCCACCCAGGCAGCAGCAACCAAGAGTATTTCCCGGTATTTCAGGCGGCAGAGATTGTTATATCGATCTTGCTCCGGTCGATGTACAGTCAAAGGGTCTACTCTAGTAGAGAGAGTAGAGACCACGTTTTTTGCTACGACAATGTGTCTGACGCCATCGGGGTTTTCAATTTTGTTTAACCGTAATTTTTTTTTATCTTGAGTGGTAACAAAAAAATCTGTGGAATTTGAAAAACAATTTCGAAATTGACTCAAATATGTGAAAGGGATGTGAGCAACTTAGCACCGAATCCCATATATAACCTTCTTCTAAAAAAATTCACTGAAATCTATTAAAGAACCTATGGTCTTTTATGCCAGTTTGGAAAGCTTGAAATTCACGAATTTGCCTGACCACCGTGTTTCAAACATTTTTGAGATGGAACATGGTAGTATGCTATAGATTTCAATGAGCAAATAATTCCAAGTTCTAAGAACTTGGAATTATATATATATATATATAATAATTCCAAGTTCTAAGAACTTGGAATTATAATGATATTACTAATCAAATTTGAACTCAACAAGAAATTTCAATAAAATTTCAGCACAGATTCTGGTTGTTTATTTGATGTGTACAAAAGAAAAGGTCTACCTAACTCTTAATGTATGAAACCGGGTATCTGTTTTAAACCCTCAACATTTCTACAATAATAAAGCCATATTTGTTTCAGTTTGGAATTACAGTAATTCAGCTTATAGAAAAACATTAGGCTAGACTAGCTTATTGTATTGTTATAATCTACACTCTGAATTATAATAAGCTGATATGTTTATTTCAATTTATATAAATAAGCTAGATTATTATAATTTCAAACTAAAACAAACATGTCCTAAATCACGCTAGTGCGTTTTCTTCACCACACCAGATGCAAATTCAATTGTCACAAAGGACGGTGCAGCACTGCAGCATATGACGATGCAAATTAAATTACAGTCAAACAGTCATCGCACACGGTCAAGCATCGAGCCCGTGCGAGTCTCATATTACTCCATTGTTTTATCAGGAACGAGCACACATTTGTAGGAAGAGTGTGAAGCTAGAGTTGATTAAAAATGCGTAGAGGTGCAGGCACAAAAGCGAAGGTAGCGCTTGGGTCGTAGCAAATGTAGAGATGCCCCCTGCCTGCATCGTTCCACGTGTGAGCACTGCTCTCCTGCGCTACCTGCCTGCAATAACTTCACTCCGAGTACATGCTCTACGGACTAGAGTACTTACTACTTCTCCAAAACTATAAGGTGTACTGTATGCATTTTTAACGGTATATCATCGACAATTAATATCGTCATTCGATCAGGTGTTGTAGAGACAGGTATAGCTATGGAGAAAAGGCATGTAATTGCCGCAATTTTACAGTAAAAATGTAAAATGGCACTCTGTTCAGCAGTTGCGTACTATTATCTTTGGATTCGTTAGAAGAAATATTAAATAATACTCCACTTGTAAACAAACAGAGAGAGAGTAAATAATCCGGCATTTCAAGTTGACAAATGAAAGGTGTTGTACGTGCCAACATCTGACAATATTCTAGCCATGCATGGACATGTCCTACTCCATACAGACCCATGGAGACCAGCAACAAACAAAAATATGCTTCATGGGAAGGGGTTTGACCTCTGCTGGAATCTGCACGGATTCCAATGCGCTACCACTCGTCTTTAGCTATTAAAATATAATTATTTACAAGTTCCTATATCATCTTAAAATATAACGTCTGATTTATTTTAGACGTAGTAATCTTGTACTAATAAAAAAAATTATCTTGAAATACGCATAGTATCCTCAAGCTTTATTACTTATTACTCCGTCTAACTACTTCTGAGTTCACTAAGAATAGTATCATAATCTTTTTCTATGTCTACCTAATATATATGCTTAAAACTAAATATTGTTACATTTTAGAACAGAGAGACAGTATAATTTTGTCCAAGCATACCTACCTATTGATTTGGACAAATAACAATTATCTCATATTTAATTTCTACACCTAATTACTTATTTCAACCAATACAACAATTTTTATTTAATTTTACTGTTATCATAATCTCCACTCTAGAAATGTGTATATTTTACTTGAATGCAGGCAGTAAAAAAAATACAAGTGGCAAGGCACGCAGTGTGAAAACAAAGGCCCGGAGGGAAACACACATGCATGCATGGCCGAGCAAGGCGACATCGACACGCACACCTTGTACGTACACCCCTTCTTTTGCTGCGAACTTAATCTATTTCTAATCATCTTACTCCATTATTCTAACCTAATCTAGTTAGCTAGATGTCGCTTTTGCTTTTGGCCGAGGCGACCAGCTGGTCCCTGTCCCTGCGTGCATGCGACCATGCGTGTGTACTGTGTGCCAGAGATTTTATTCAGCACCGGCCGTAGTAGATGCGCAGAAATTACAGATGCTGCTGTAAAAGCGTGAAGTGGCCGGAGTAAACGGGTAGTATTTCTTTTCTTTTGAAGAAAGTAAACGGGCCGGTGGATTTATCACTTTGCCACTGGCTGCATGCATGCACTGCACGCACGTACAGCAGTGGTACACTAGCTACTGTTTCACTGCAACTGTAGAGGTGGAGCCAAGAATTGCATGGACAAGCCACTGCTAAAAAAAGCTTAAGTAGAGACCTCTCTTTCAATGGTTTATAAGAGAAATCGACTCGAAAGAACCATATATTTACAGCCTATTTCTATCGTCTATGTAGAGATTTTGTTAGTAGTGAGCTAGATAGCATTCCTGCCAGTCAATCGCTTGGATGTAATGGAGACCAAGATGTACGTCTGGTGAAGCGACATTGCGTACGGCACCTCTGCTATGGATGCATGCGCAGTAGTCATGATCGAGCTTGTGGCCATTCATCGTGTCAACGACAGACAAAGCAAACTGATAAAAATCATGTCCTCTCGAGTCTCGATCGAGATTAGATATAGTATATCGTTGTTGAGTGTAGGCGTGATCTATGGGTAACATAAATGCATTATGCATGTCGTCGTTAGGGTGCATATATATGGCTTTAGAAAGTAAATTAAAGCAACCAGCTTGGCCTACCTAGTCGCGTAGTCCAATCTAAGCTCTTAGGGATATATATGCGACACTATGTTGTTCAGTTGTGCATGCGTGGTTGAATTAGAGACCACTGATGCATATTGCATAGTGTCGATAAATAAAGAGAGAGAATAAGGTATGTACGTACAAAAAATATACGGTTCACTTGAAATATATATATGATATATGGTTGTATATCTGCTGTGTATTGTAAATGTTCAAGGGCGTGTACAAATTAAGTCAATAAAATTGCTATCTCCAACTAACAAGCCATTTTAATTTCACTAACTTGAAACGGAGAAAAAATGCTGTCGATCTGTTCGCGAAGAGACGGCTCTCTGATTGATCTGCACCTTATGACCAGTAGAACCACTGTTTTTGAATTTGAAGATCTGGATGCTGTGGTTTCCAAATGTCTGGTTATCATCTACTGGACATGGATGTAGTTCAGATAGATGGCAATTGAAATGGTAAATGTTGAGGAAAAAGTTGGAAGTTTGCTAAACACATGAGATCAAGAGTCTCACTAAGCCCTTAACATTGCTGGAGGAATTGAAAGAACCTGTCTTTCCTATGGCAAATAATAAAGCTCCAGGACCGGATCGAGGCTTCCCAATAGTGTTTTACAAAACCTTTTGGGCGCTAGTTAAATATGATTTATAAGATCTATTAGATGGTTTTCACAAGGGCCGTTTAGATACTGAACGTCTAAATTATGGGGTGATGACTCTTGTGCCTAAATGCAAGGATGCATTGCAAATACAAAAAATTCAGACCTATCTGCATGTTGAATGTCAGTTTCAAAATTATATCATGCATGTGTGATGATGATTTGATGAACATATTGGCAGGGATAATTTTATATCTTGTGGCAAGAAATAAAACTGCTTTTGTTAAAAACAGATGCATTATGGAAAACATTGTACGTAGTCTTGCATGACCTCCTGAATTCCTTGCAACAGGAAAAAAACAATCTAGAGTTTTATTCAAAGCTGATATTGAAAAAGCCTATGATAAGATAAAGTGGCATGGCCTTTTGTGTACCAGATTTTGAAAGCAAAAGATTTTCCAGATCAATGGTACGTGTGATTGGATTATGAAATTGGTGTCAGGGTGGTAAAGCTGGAATCAAAGTAAATGCTCATTTAGGGCCATATTTCCAATCTCATCAAGGTCCTAAGCAACAGGATCCCTTGTCCCCCTTGCTCTTTGATCTAGCAGCAGATGCTCTTGCTATTCTTTTGCAATTAACGAGCTGAGCAACACAATGTAATTAGTGGATTATGTGGGATTGTGCTTGCAGCATGATGATGACACCATTTTTGTATTGCAATATGATTTTAACAATGCTAAGAACTTGGAATTTATTTAATTTTATGCCTATTCGAACAAATGCATGGATTGAAATTAAATTTTCGTAAAAGTGATTTGCCTATGAAGTATTTGGGAATTCCTCTTGATAAAACCAAGGTTTTAACAACGATTTGAAGCAGGTGGAAAATAAAGTGGTGCATAAACTAAGCTGTTTGCAAGGGAAATTGTTGTCTATTATTAATTAGGGGGCAGATTGACCCTTTTGAATGCTATCTTGAGCAATATTCCTTTGTATATGTTATCCTTCTATACTATCTCCTGCCTAAGGGAGTGAAATAAAGAAAGAATGGATTTCTTTAGGAAAAGGTTGCTATAGCAGGACGATGAGGAGATTAGAAAATATATCATCTGGTCAAATGTTATGTGAATATTAATTGCCCTGTTAGGGACACATGACTGTGGAAGTTAGAAAATAAAGAAGGGTTATGGCAGGACGACCTTTTGAAAACAAAAATACTTGCACTCCAAAATTCTGTCACTGAAAACTCAGAGTTGGGGATTCTCTCTTCTGGTCTGGTTTGATGAAATTATTTTTTTTATAAAATTCGTTACAAAAGTTGGAAATTTTGTCACCTGAACTGAGCAGAACATATTTTTATTGCTCATCTTTATTGACCGATCTTTAGTGATAGGCGAACACTTATAATCATCACTAGTTGCCATCTTTAGTGGGCATAGAAGTATAATTTATCTCTAATGATTAGGATATTAGTGATGTGATAAAAGTGACAGATGTGACAACCGTCGCTAATGTCTTTTGTGGCTATATTTGATGAAGCACCAATGCTTAGCAGTTACTTGTGTATAAAAATTACCCCAACTACCTGATTTAAGCATTTAGTAAGAGAGGACTTATTAAGACCACTGAATTGACACTTACATTGGAGATGCCCTTGCCACGTGATGATTGAAGCTCCGACCTACCCGAGACACAGCTAGCTATTCTGTAAAATCATCTCGATCGCACTGTTATTATCCTTTTGTGCAAGGCATTATACATGCAGATTGCTCCTGCATGGAGTACAGTCGCTGTGTTCTGAATGCGAGAAGTAGGTAGTTTAGTGACCTGCATTGATATATAAAGGAAAACAAACTCGTAGAAAAAAGGTAACACCAGCTCAGCGAGAAACTCAAAAGAGAAGATACAATCAGTTCAGTTTTTACAAAACTAAACACCAATCAGTGATTGAACATCGATTTTTAGACCGGTTACATTTGCAAACCCAGCTGTGCAGGCAGGCTGTGAAGAAAACAAAAGAGAGTAAAACGCGAGCCGGCAGGGACAGTGGGAGAAGCAAGGCAAGACGAAGGATGCATGGGACAGCAAGCCAACCGATAGATCTGGAGATCGAAAAAAAAAAAGAGGAGATCGGAAGTGGGAGGTGGCAGCGCCAGCTGCATGCATGTGGCAGGAGTATGTCAAAGGCGAGAGAGGAGCTAATCCATGGCTCATGGCTGACCATCGCAAAAGCAAAAGCGGTGGTGGGAAGGGCAAAGCCGGCCGCAACAAGGAGAGACCGACACACGCTGCCGCACCCTGTCTCTTTCTTTTCCACGCACTCTCTCGCTCTCTCTCTACCCCCGTGCCATTCGGATCGGATTGGATTGGATTGGATTGGATGTCCGTCCTCGTAGGAGGAATCTCCCCCTTTACGACTCTACCTACGTTCCTCTTCCTGTAGTCTTCTTGAGTTTTATATATTTATTAATCTCATTTCTGATATAAGTTGTTTTGATTTTTTTTATAAAATATAACGTAGTTTTAGAATTTATAAGTATTTTTATATGTTTGTGTGTGTCAAATAAATACTATCGTTCTAACAAATAATACAGTTTATATTTTCAAAAATAAAATAAATGAGGGTAATAAAACTATTTGAATTGATTTATTAATTGTTGTAAAAACAACATATATATAAAAGAAATAGTAGTAAGTAAATTATTCGTGATAATAAAAAATATAATAACATTATTATTAAAAATTAATATAAAGTGTACAATACCGAATACTAAAAGAATACAAGTAGAAATAAAAGTTTTTTCAAGGGTAGAGTACTCCTCTCAGTCCTCTGCTAGGCTACATGTATGATGTATCTCAACCAGTGTTTCTCTCTGGCTCCCTCTGGCAGTGAGGCAGTGACAGTGTCTCTGCTGGTGATGGTGCTACGCTGTCAACTGTGGGTGGGGCAGGGCTGTCCCGTCGATGCTTTTGCTTTACGCGAGTCAAAATGGGGCCTACCGTCGCCTGGGGACGGCTCTGCAGTCTGCACAACAACAACGATGCGGGTCCCATTTCGGTTTTCACAAGTCTACTACTGCGTCAGTCTGCTGCGTGCATCCGATGTTTGTTGGTGGCTAATGCAGCCCATCAGCCCCGTGATCCACTAGGGTGGGTGTACGTGTCTGCTTCCTCCTAGGTGTTAGCCTAGTTTCACATCATTACACTGTCAAACTTTGTTCTATGTACGTTTGGTTTGGTTGAGAGTGATATAGCTTTTCTAGTTTAGCAATATTTTTTAAGATATTGGATAACTTTATTTTGAAAAAAAAATCTAGATACAACTGTTCTATTTTTACTCGTGATCGTGCGACGACGTGGTAGAGCGATGGAACGGCAACACACGTTAAAGAAGACAGATCTGAGAGGATGGAGCAATCAGACTCATTCGACCCCTCTCCACACCATCCTCTTGCGACTGCTCTCCATTTCCTTCAGGGACGAGGCCAACGGCCTCTCTTGTAGGCTCATAGACCGGTCTCTATTTCCTCCAATGATGGGCAACAGAGGCACAACAGGCCACGTCATGGGAGATGGGGATTTTCTCCGGTGGCTAGAAGCATGTCGATGAGGCTAAGGTATAGATCAATGATGAGAAGCTTGGAAGAGGATGACGAGGAATCATTCAATCCTCAAATCAAACGACAAACAAGATACTTCTATATGAAACCAAATAATCATCAAAAAAGGAATGGAACCGGGGGGTGGAATGAGCCAAGGGCAGATTAGGCTCACACACCACTTGTGAAGATTGTTGCAATTGACTAGTATCTATAAAATTTTCAAATATATTCAGATTTTAATGGTCCAGTTTCACTCTTTTAGCCTAGTCCCAGGATGGGCTAGCCTCAAATGTCCACCACAGCACCACATGACCGGTGCCCCGCCCCGCCCCGCCCCTTCCCTTCCCACCATTAAGTATATGGTAAATAATATTTGTTTAGATAGGGAGTCATTTATTTTAGTGAATCAATGTTGAAACTAAAACAATGAATTGGATTTCAAATTTTGTTCATCTGTTCGTATTGTAATTTTGTAAAAGATGTTGAAATGAAGAAGCCTAGAACATTGACATCATTAAATTATATTAATCACATGTCAAAAAGTAACCAAGAGAGTGCACAGATTATTTGCAACACCAAAAAGGATGCTTCTAATTTGTACATGGTATAATATATAAGTGTGTTACATTCCAAACTAAATGACACGCAGGCAGATTATACACTCCTATATAACACTTTGTTGAATTCTATCTAGAACATGCAATGACTTCAGCTAACATTTGTACACCTTGATCTTCCCAATAAATAAGGATTCAAAAAGGCACCATATAAATAGCTCTACCAAAAAGAATGGGCAAAATTGTCATGAATCAAAATCTATATACGTCACCCAAAAAGAGGGCTAATAACGAATACTTCCCTGCATTTAAAAGGGTCACATATTTCATGACCTCGTCGAGAAAAATTGATCGTTATCTTGGTTACTCTCAGCCACTTGCTTGCTGGGGACGATTGCTGGAGGTGACCACTGATCGGGAACGACAAGAAAGTAAGTTGACATGGCTTTTCTGAACCGCTTCTTGTACTGCTGTGGTGAAATTACTGTTGGTGCCACATTCTTTGGTCCGCCTAATATTCCTGAAGCTTTCACCCATGTCTCTAGATGCTTGTCCCATGTATATTGCCTCATAAAATCTATGATGCCCATAACAAGTTCATGCTTCTTCTCATCGACACCAACAAGTAAAGAGTAATCCATTACATCTATGGACTGCAGCAAAGTTGCCAAAGATTTTGTCAAAAATTGACCAATAAACTCAGCAGGATTCACCACACAGGAGCATATATTTACAATAGAAATGACAAATCTCTCAAAATGAGGCACCACCAACAGTAAGAAGGAATCACATCAATGCTAAACTTCTCATTTGTTATGCATGATATTCATCTGAATAAAATGCACTGCCCTAGCATGATTTAGACTATTTTTATTAATGTCATCAGCTTTTTATATTTCTCATAAAGGATTGTGGTTAGTATGAAAAGCAGTAACGAGTATGACTTTCTACGCACCCAGACTAGAACAGCTATGGCAGAAAAAACCTTGGGGACTTGGGGTTATATGTATTTTGCATGGATTTGCTTGATCTAGACATAAACTAGAATGTCTTCTCATGGTAAGAGTAAATGTTCATAGAAAGTAGCAAATATATGGATGAAAATATGTAATATCTAGAAAAAATAAATGGCAGTATGTAAGCACTAAGCACACAATTTATACTCACAGCAAGGAATGCAGTGTCATTCCAAACAGCTCTCTCCAACAGCCGCTTTGCCTTGTTCCCAACAAAAATAGGGGATGTTGGCATGGCTTCAATTAAGTTCTGATCAAGAAGTACTTTGTTGCTACCATTTGAGTCGGGGTTATATCTTGATCTTGTAGAGCCCTTCAAATCATACAATCTTGTCACATGGCGTTCAAACAGAAGATTTTCCATCACTAGGACATCCATCCTCATCTCCTTTCCACCTTTTAGGCTCTTTACCTTTGAAACATAAAAAAGGACTAGATGAATAAAATATCTTGCAAAGGTACTTCTGAAGAAAAAATATTATATTCAAAAAACAAAAAATGTCATTGCTAACAAGATATCTTTAATTCTGGGTGCAAAAATGAGATGACACTTCAAATTCTTGAATCATAGGAAGGTTATGACTACAGAATTACTTGCAGAACAGTTTGGATTCAGTGTCTCGATCAATTTCAGGCTGTCAGATCATTCACTGGATGACTAGGATGATAGTTAATACCTTATTAATATTTTGAAATAAAATTTGGAAAAAAGTTTTTGCTGGTATGGCTTGCTTACATAAATTTCACACTAGAAATATAGCTTACAATGATGCTATTTTGCTATGTAATGCCAATAGTTATAGATTTTTATGGTACAATTTGCTCATCTTTTTATTTGAGTCAAGTCAATAAACTATGGAAGTTAATTGTTAATACTTAATACCATACTTATCAAGGTGTAACGTCGCCATGTCGGTAAGGTGGTCTGGGGGGTTAAGGCATCCTGTCGCCTTAGCCACGCCAGTCTGTGGGCTGCATGGCACAGCACAGGCAGTGCAGCGGCGATGACAGCAAGGGAAGAGAGAAGGTAGTGGTGGCTGCTGTGGGAGGGGAATCCTGACCAGTGCTAGGGTATAGGGTTTAAGAGAGGAAAAAGAACCTTGTGGGCTTTAAATTGGTTATTGGACTAGACTTAAGTACAAAGTTATATAGATCGGCTGTTGGACTGGAATTTAAATGTGCTACAGTGATAGTGCAATTTTGCCCATATATTCTCAACTTTTCTCATTTTCTTTCATTTTCAAGGCATCGCCTCGCCTCCCGCCTTACCGCTTACAAGGTAAAAAGGTAGTCGGGCACCTAGCCTCGCCTTACCGTCTTAATAACTATGCTTAATACCCCCAACGTCCCAAAATGTAGGACTCTTTGTAGATAGTTTAACACTCCCCAAAGTAAAATTATGACTAGATCCTAATGTACAATAAAAATAACAAAACGTTTTATATAATGGAAGTATATTGCAAGAAATATAATATTATTATTTATATGTAGCTAAACTATATGTTTTACATGTACTCAAAGTATCAACGGCGGACAACTACATTTTGGGACAATGCTCCCAAATGTCGTCAGTCATCACATAAACCATGGCACATGACATCAGAAAATTAAATGTAGAAAGGCATAGCAATAATTTTTTTATGAGCAGGTTGCACAAGGTAATAAAATCAGAAAACAAAAAAATGAAACTTACCTGATAAATACCAAGAATTTTTGCAATACAAGTAGGACTGCCAATGCCAATTGACTCTGAAATATATCTGAAATACTCTGGAGCAAATTTCATGAAAGACTCTAATTCAGTTTTGGTAACCTGCTTAATTATAAACCTATCATCGAGTGATTTTGCAAAGAACACATTGCTCTTTCCTCCTTGAGCGCCCCATTTCTTGCAACGACTAAGTGACCTAACAAAATCACGCTCTGATGGACAACATATTCTCCTCAAAACATCAAACTGTTTTGCATAGTAACAGATCACAGTGTACTTCACTTGTCCTAAAGGACCTTCATCACCAAAATTCACCTTTATGTGACTGACTTTTCTGTATGCAAGTGGATCTGAAGTGGATGGGTTCTTGCTTCCTGACATAGAGAGGATATTATCCTCTGTAGACACAAAACTTCTTAGAAGTTCAGAAGTAGTTTCATCAATTGATTCAATTAATGAGGCATTTCTCAAATCGATTAGTGAGAGTGAATTGTCTGTTGTGTTGCTTTCCAGCTCATCTGATAACTGAAGATGATATTCATGGGAAGCAAGTGCGTAGGAGATGATGCTAGTAGGTTCGTCATCATAAACCCCAACAACAGTGTCATTAACACCGATTGGAAAGAGAAATTTGGGCCCAACCTGGCGCTCGGCCGCCCTAAGAAAAGAAACATGAACAGGAGTATATTCATTGAGAGCATCAAACCGGTATGAGCGGCTCCACTGCTTGTTGAGAGAGCGGTAAAATTGTAAAAAAGGCATCCCTATCCAGTTGGACTGATCCTCTGCACTGTCCCCTAGCTTGTTCAGCAAGACAGAGGCATATGAAGGTGTATCAGTCACATGGAGTTCTGAGTCCTCTGAGGATGTCACAGAATCTGGCATTGCTGTGCTGCTAGGAGCAGGATCATTTTCACCGCTCCATTTTGCATCAAGCACATTCGAAACATCCAATAAACTGGGAAAGTGCCCTTCTGAAAGGGTGCGCCGAGCTACAATATCAGATTCCAATGGAACCGACTCCCCATTCACACTGACGCTGCTGTAGAGAGGTGCTTTGATACCTCTTTGGAAGGAATCAGATTCACTTGTGACTATATGCTGGTCATGGTTAGGACCGCTGTTACTTGGATCAACTCCTGTGCTATTCCCTCCACCAATGCTCTCCTGAAGGCACTCAACATATTTAACATCATTAAAGGAAGCCTCAGTCCCACTAATTTCATTTCGAAGCTTTTCAATGGCATTTAGTTTAGCAACACTATCTATAGACTGGATTGTCTCCTTATCAACTGGACTGAAATTATATGGCTCTTGACGAGTCCTATCTGATTTTGCAGCAAATATCAGTCTTTGATCCCACAAGTAAGAATGGAAGAGTAATTGCCTCCTCAACCTGTTGATCTCAAGAATGTCTAGTTGAAATTTCTGTGTCTCCTTTTTCAAAACTTTATTCAGACATCCCTAATTAGGAAAAATAGAAAACCAACCAAGCATTAGCATAAACAATACATACATCCAGGACATACTTCAATTTTACTAGTAAGATTAACACATTTAGATATCCAATCTATGGTACTATCCACAAGGTGCTCTTATGTTAAAATCATATTTTGAGGAAATTTTTGCAGTTACTATGTCCCTTAATAATCAGATTAAACTTCAATTTTACTAGTAAGATTACCACATCTAGATATCCAATTGTCTTGAAATGAACCAACATCCCTATTTGGCTATTTGTTTCTAAACCCAAAAATCAAGAATATTTATTCTAAACATAGCAGAGTTGGGTTTTCACTTATCAGTGATATAATTTGCTAAATGGTATGTCAATTGTCAACAGCTGCTAGATCTTCTTGACCTCGAATATAAAATAACCATGTTACAGTACAGTTCAAATGTGTATGTGGGTCATCTGGCTATTTGCCCTATTACACATAAGAGCATGGCCATATGAGTATACGGCTTGACTAGAGGTGTGCCTTTCCCTTGACTTGGAAGCAAAAAAATTAAATCTAAATTCAATAAATATGCAATAAAGTTGTAACAAAAAGCATTAGACCTCAAATTCTGACTTCTCCTTTCGAAGCATGCCTTCAAGTTCAGCAATGTAATTGCTACATTCCACATCAAGGGGACTGCTATGAGCCTTTTTGTCAGAGTGCTGCTGTAAAGCCCGTAATATTTCATCAAAAAGAGCCTTTGCCCGGTCAACAACCTGATCAGATTTTGTGAAAAATTTAGCAATCTAGGAAAAACAAGGAGCAGTTTTGTCATAGCAAGCTTCAAACTTTTGGAGTGAGAAATTGAAAAGGTTGAGCAAATTGGGAACTTATTTGGCAAACCAGATCTACTTTTGCTGTATGCTACACACCTCGTTTGCTTCTTTTTGTATCCAATCCAGAGGCTGGTGAGTGAAATCAAGTTTATGGGGTGGTACATGAATAGAATGAACATTGATAGGTGCATATTGAAAGCATGCCACTGTTTTTCCAAACCTGTAAAGCATAAGTGTATGTGAGAAACCAAATGCCCACTGTTCATTGATTCCAGATGAGATTTGTAACCATTCTTCAGAAAACTATCTGAATACCGCTTACCCATAGAACCGAAGGCAGTCCCTATGGAGAGAGTGACCACAACTGGCTACCCTACTTGCAGCTGCGTGATTTGAAAAGCTAAGCTCCAAAAATTTTCCAAGTGACAGACCCCAAGCAGCGTCAGACATGACAATCCTTAGAGTTGCTGGTGGAAATCCATTGCTCCAAGGGCACTTTAAACATCTGTGCCACATCCAAATCTTCCCATCCCTTTCTCCAGGCAAAACAAATTCTGTAAGTTTTCTAACTGATATCGTTAGACTTCCCTGCTGATGTGTGTAGCAATGGACATGAGCTTCAGGTGGTTTATCGCAGGCAACACACTGATAATCCTGTACATATGCATAGTAGCTACTGTAACAGTAATACATGGGAAGTACAGTAAGCAAGAAGTTCAAGATCAACATGGATAGGGAAATGGAAAAGCCGAAAAGGGGGCACCTGATTAAATAGGCAGTCACGCAAAAACCTTCCAAGAGGTTTGTCAAAGTTGCCATAATACTTTATGCGTAACATATGGGAACGCTCACAGATAGTTCCATTCCAGACACAGCGTACAGATAATGAGACTAAGATGCTCTGATCATGAGAAGCCACAATTTCTTCTTTATTTGATGTCCTCTCGTGTCCTTGACTAGTTTCTTGATTTTGTACAGCTGGACAAGGCATTAGTTGCACCATCACTACATTTCTGTTTGTAACGGTTTCCACATTAGCCAAATCAATTGAACCATCAAAAGGCTCCTTTAGATTAGAAAGACTAGTGATATTAGTGCTGTCCTCAGATTTGCTATGATGATAACTACTATTTGCGTTGGTTAGATCTGTAGTCATTGCCATAACATCTGAACTGGTTGAACCATATTCATGATAATCACCAGAATACCATTTTTTCTCTACTGTAGAGTATATATATGAATGATTCATAAGTACACCAGATGTAGAAGCAGAAGCTGCAGTTGTAGTGACCTTTTCTATTTCATCAACAATCCTGTTGTTCAAACTACTGCCATTAGCAGACCAAGTTCCAGAAGAATTAGAGTTGGCACTTTTAGTTTGAGTAATGCATTCACTGGACACTGGTGGTTCAATCACAACTGTTCCACCTTGATCAGTTGATCTTATGGAACCTGCGACAAGGTGCTCAAAACTATCAGTAGGTTGCTGGCTGTTAGAAACATTAAATGTGAAATCTGCCACTGTTGAAATAGAGTTGTCTGCAGCAGATCTGTTATCTGGCAAGGCTACAGTCAATGGCGATTTCAAGGGAATTTCTGGTAAGGTAGCACCTTCATCTGCAAGGAAAGATGTTTCTAAGGCTAAGTGATATGCTGCAAATATGCCGTACTGTACCACATGTTTAATTTTCTTTAGCTCTTCCATGCTACCACCCTTCAGCAGAACCTGCAAATTATATGAGCGAAAATAATAAGTTTCAAGTTGCATTATTTGATGCAAGCAAACAGGAGGACAACAGGGGAAAAAGAGAGCTCCATGAATTATTATAATTTTCCTTTTTAAAAATGCTACAACTCACCAAGTTTCTGTTTTAACACCTCTTGGTTTGGAAGGCTATTGCAAAGCAAGGGAGATAAGTCATAAGTTATCACTTAGATCACTCTAAATAGCATTATTTTTCTTGATGTAAGGTGGTAAGGAAAACTCTTCATGCTTGTTGCCCATTTATCCCAGATGAAATAAGAGGAAAACAGTTTAATACTTACAGTGCAACCTAATGGCTTTGGGCATCCTTCAAAAAACATCATCGTCTTTGGCATTTTCTTTGTTGTATTATCTGAATTTCCAGAATGTTCAATGTATTTGTCCACATAAAACACCTCGCAATAACCAAGCTTCTCAGATGGTAGGCGATCAATAGAAGGAACTATATGAGCACCTGTGCAGCAAGCTATTCGTTGCATAAGGGGCTGCTTTATATTTAAAACCAGTGATATGTTCTTTTCTAGAAGCAAATCTTGAGCATAGCGAGAAACTGTCTTCTCAACCAAAAGCAAGTTAGGCTTTTGAGCTACAATCTTCGCAACTGCCATTTTAAGGTGATCTGTTTCCTGTAAATTGCAGAAAACATATATGTAAGATCAATAAAAGCTTAATATTGCATACAAGAAACATGAAAAAGGTTCATGAACCTGCTGGAGCAATGTGTCAATACTTGACAGCTGATTTGTAACTCGATGGTACTCAAGAGCACCTGCCAGTAGAAGGAGACGAGGTTTTTCTATTCTCGATGTCATGCGCCTATGTGAAACATTCTTCTTACAGACTACTCCTTTTACAACAGTGCTGAAAGCAATTTGATGCAGGCTTCAGATAATATGTAAACTACTAAGGTTCAATGTTGCATGAAAAAAAGAATATATTGACAAATAGTTTGAAATTGAAACTGTATTATGAGACTTGATAATTAAACAATATGAAGGGAATTATGACTGTTAGATAAGGATAACAATAAGAACCAAACATTTACATTACGAACTGTAAAAAACCATTCAGCATTCACCTTTCACTACGGTGCCCACAAGCTAAGCATTTGACCTTAACATATCCACCAGGATCCATGCCACCACCTTGGCTTGTGTCTGGTCTGAGAAAGTTTGCAGCTTCCCAAGATACTGAAATAACAATTTCCAACCAACCCGTTTCATCACCCTCATGTAATGAAATATTATCCACCTGCAACAGTTGTGAAATCAAAGCCCTGAAATGTCCATCAACAACATTCTTCATTACTTTCTTATGTTCTTCACTTGACCGATCTCTGCTTCGGAATTCCCCACTACCAAAGCTACTGGATGATCGAATGCGACACTTCTCACGGTCAGCTATAGGCTCGTCATCATCGTCATCGAACAATTCAACTTCCATCTCATCTTCTTCATCTTCTGGTTCAGGAGGAAGCCAAAAAAGTTCATTCTTCTCAAAATCCAATG
Organism: Zizania latifolia; assembly: GCA_000418225.1. Taxonomy (NCBI): domain Eukaryota; kingdom Viridiplantae; phylum Streptophyta; class Magnoliopsida; order Poales; family Poaceae; genus Zizania; species Zizania latifolia. Next base: position 187,165 of record KE372388.1, read on the forward strand.
GATTTGTATCAGTGCTTTCAAGAGCATAAATGGACGAAGCAGCCCCACACTCAGAACTGTTATCAGGTTCAGGTTCATCATCCACTTTAGTGACAAGCAATGTGCTGGGGAAACCTTGGTCAGTCCCATGAGGAGAGATTTCTTTATAAATTACATTTTCTTCAACTGTCCGAGATATTGTTGATTCAAGCTCGTCAAACTCATCTGGGACATAATAATGGTCATTATACTGTTGATGTTGCGTCTGCCGATCAGAGCAGTAAGCAGCACACTCTTCGTCTTCATCATCGCTCCTGAAGAAGACTATCACATGATGAGATATCATCATAACTTGCCAATACATCAAGCAACACATAAGGTAAAAAATCAACCAACATTCAGTGTCAAACTCCTGTGAAATAATAGATTTATTACTGTTCCTAAAATAAAGTAATACTCCTTCTGATCCAAAATATAAGTCATTATCAGCTTTCTCAACCCTTCCTGGATATAGGGCAACGAAGAACTTCGAGACATTTGTCTCTTGTTTTCCTCATTTGTCCTTGCTACATAAATGATACTAGGCCTCATAAATAATTAACTCATCTCTTCCTATGTGTGTCTAAATGAAGGGCAGTAAATTCATTTTTAGCTATTTTCTTATTTCTTGTGCACAAGTCTAAAACAACTTATATTTTGGACCATAAGAAGTAATATTTTAAGGAAATGAAGCATATTATATTATGATTCAACTGGGCTTCATCATATGATATGACATTTCATACTTATTAATACCTGTTTGTGTAATAGCCAAACTGAACTGGAGAAGTCTCATCTTTATTTGAAACAGTGGACATACTTTTCTCAGGCACATGGCTGTTTTGCACATTATGCGATGGTTTTTCTTGGGAACTTTTGGGTGGGCTAATGCTGGAAGCACGAGCCACATGTTGATAACGTCCAGTAGAGTAAGATCCAGCTGTTGTGCTAACACTATCGATGGTGATAGTTGACTTGGTGCTAAACAGACTCGCCCCAGACAAGGAAGGACTAAGCACTGCTATCTCCTGCTTGGCAGCAGCAACTTTCTCTTGCTCCCATTGCTTAAAGCAAAAATTGCAGACACGAATCTTGTCCCCCTCATCGACATTTCTGCCAGGATCACTTGAAGCTGAGATGAAATTCGCTGTGCACTTACCACAAAAAATGCGACCGCAACACCGACAATGATGCCTGCGGTTGAATATGGTGAACTGTGTGTCACAATCATAGCAGACTCTGCAACTGTGATCAGGCATCCAGAAGTCTCTAGAGACATTGTCTGGGTTTGACCAACATGGCAGACACGATGTCAAAAGCTTTACTACATCAGCAAAAGTTTTATCTGAGGCCTCCATGGACAGCTGCAATGGTACCACCTCAAAGAAATCATCATATTTGCATCCTCATCTGCTGCAACAGAAATCTGCCAAGAAATTAAGACGCGTGTTACAATGTACTATATAACATAAATTATCCAGAATTAAATGCATGATATACGACAAGATCAGGCATCCATAAAAATTATTATTCTTAACGAAAATATAGCAAGAGCATAATACACACAGTGCCAAATCTAACAAGGTGAAGGACGTTCCACCACCGAGCAAAAAAAACAAGGTGAAGGACCTAGACTATACTGTACGCAAATATCTCTACCAGGTTTCAAAAAAAGCAACACGTCTTTCTCTAAAATGAAGCATAAAAAGGGAAACAGTAATAGTACCTAAATGTTTAGATAATGGAATAAACATTCAGGATCTATTGCAATATAATACCTAAATGACAAAGAGCAACATTACAATCCCTAAAAAATAAATAAACTTCATTCCCCAATTATGTAATTCCATCATAGAGAAAAGTGGAAAAATGCTAATAACACGCTGCTCTGTATGCATTCTACGAAAGGGGATTTGATCATATGTCACTCCTATAGTGTGGCTATTGAACCATAATGAACTCGCTCTTAGAGTACCCACGTAGTATACCTCAAAAGACCACGAAACTGATCAGGCCAAACACCACCTAGGCATCGGCCCACATTGCTTCGGAATCCGTGGAAGTTCCTCACAGAGAACTAAGATCGAGCAGGTGACACCCGCCGCCGCCGATGGCCCCACCACCGCGGAGCGGGGCGAGAACTCCACCGCTCCCCTTTAATACAAGAACGGCCGTCTCAGCGTCCTATACCGCGCCCCGCTCCCGTGTCGCAGCGTGACGGCGGGGGCGGGG
>KE372388.1:191634-236220 GCA_000418225.1 Zizania latifolia
TCGCGGAGTTCACCTTCGAGCCCTCGGAGCACGTGACGGAGGTCCACGGCACGGTGGGACCGTTCGCCGACCGCGCCAGCCTCATCACCTCGCTCAAGCTCGTCACCAACCGCCGCACCATCGGGCCCTTCGGCTACGGCGCCGGCACGCCCTTCAGCATCCCTGTGCAGGGCAACGGCGGCGTCGTCGGCTTCTTCGTCCGCGCCGGCGACTACCTGGAGGCGATCGGCGTGTACGTCCACCCTGCCATCTCGCTTTCGGAATACTAGTCCGAATCGATCCGTCGCGCGCTCGTTGATTCGCTACCTGCAATAACAAAGTTTCTGAACCGTTTCGTATTTTCTTATGCCATTTTGAAATGTTTCTAGCTCAAGGCAGTATCAAATTAATAACAATAACAAAGTTTTGTATGCACTAACGGAATGCACCTTTTGGAGCTGTAAACAGTAGAGCATCGTCCATGGCTTAATTAAGCTTGAACCATTTGTAAATGGCAAGAGCTAGCTTCTAGCTACTACCGCATCTTACTAGGATCGAGATATATATAATATGAGGATAACTGGTATTGCAGTGAAGATTATTCACGACCAGTATTTTACACCCCAACTAATAAACAGTAAGTATCAGATTTGTAAGACTCCAACTCACTATACATCATTTATAAATCACCTCACTTAGATCGTAGGATTGCTCACCCACAGACGCTATACAAAACCTAACGGAAAAAGTTTTGGTAGGGATAGTCCTTATTCTCGTCCCTATGAGAACCTCCTCTAAATTAAAGCTGTACAGAAATAATGATGATCCAACGGCCAGCAGGAGTAGGAAGGGGAGCGTGACTAGTCAGAGAGATGGTGCGGCCAGAGAGGCCGGAGCGGCAACGCAGTCGGCGTGGCCGCGGTGGCCTGCAGAGGGGTGGCATGGCCAGCGGTGCGGGCGGCACGGCCAACAGAGGCAGCGCGCTCAGCTCAAGGTGGTGGAGACAACGGGAACACCGTTAGATCTTTAATGTCTCGACGTGACTTCAATCTAAACGGATCCTCACAAGAATAGAAATGAGGACCATCCTCACTAGAATTTGTTCCAACTTCACCCACAGATCGCTTCGTACCTGGGCGAGCTCTCACAAGATCAACATACTAATTAATACGGCAAACATGAAATTAATCCGTGTTTAGAGTTCTATCTACCAAAAAAATATTCCATTTTTAGACCTTTAATTTTGTTTAAAAAATCATTTGTACCTTTTTACCTACACTCTGTTCATAAATTAAAAAGATTTATTCCTTCAATACCCTTAACTACCTTTAAATATTACTTTATAATATTGTTTTTATTATTAATAAATGCAAAAAGTCTTCATTTCTAGCCTACAATTTTGTCCAAAAGAATTTTCTATATTTGTACTTACACTTGATCACAAATAAAGAGTTTTATTCCATCATTATCCCTTATATACCTTTACATATCATTTCACGGTATAGTTTTTCTCATCAATAACTAAAGAGTACATTGGTCTTTTAGTCGTACAACTAGTTTATCAACTTTTATAAAAAAAATAATTGTTTTAGTACGGAGCATCTTACGGTGCTAGGCTTGGTGATAAACATGAAGCTCTTGAAACATACTACTAAAAGACTTTTGCAATACAGATCTGCGTGCATGTGCATGGGGTAAATAGCAGTGGTAGCGGCCACTATAGTGCCGCAATGAATATAGACCTGATCACCTGACGCACAGCGCACAACAGTACTCTCCCTGTCTTAAAATACAATTATTTCTATCATTTAAATTTTATCTTAAATATTACAACTTTTATAATTTTCCTCCTAAATTTTTCTATTTTACCTCTATCTGGAATACATGTAGTACTAATTGCTTGAGTACTAGTTGAGAAGTAGTTTAGGTTTTTTTCTTGTATGTTAATAAATACGTTAAAGTCTAAAAATAGCTATATTTTAGGATGGAGGAAGTAGTTGGCAGGGCTCAGACAATATCGGGCAGGTTCGCCTGTTGATACACCTGACTTTGACATAGCCACCAATCAATCACCATTCACAAAAAGGGTTGCTCGAAAAACAAGGAGAGAGAGGTTGGCATGCAAATTAAAAGAATCTTGGAAACATCTTTAAAATTTGAATCCCTATATTTTTATCACTATTTAGAATTTCTAAAATATATTTTAGGTCATCCATCGTATCAACAACTAAGTATGTCACACATATAGCCTTGAGTGGTAGAGATAGCCTTATTCTCGCCAACATGACTAGTGGCAGCAGCAATGGTTAGGATACATAGGTTCGAACATATCGTGTGGACATATGGCATGTTCCTCTATGAGCTCCTTTACCGGTGTATCTTATTGCGCTAGCGCAACCAATGAGGCGATGCTCTGCAACATCATCTGTCACTCGCTCGTCTTTCTCTTTGACTCTAACTTATTTTATATCGGTTGCTAGTTATGATCTATCAGAGATGAATTATGACGGAACATAATCTCCTTGTTTTTAGTGACTTATCTATATCATTGGAAGTCAGTATAGAGGAGCAGTTTTTGTGACAAAAGTATCATTGTAGTTTGAATACTTATTAGATGAGTGGTTTTACGGTCCTTAAGGAGATACCACAGTTTTCAGTGTTGATTTTGGTATCTTCTGGTACATTAAAAATATAGTACCTCCTGTACCTTTTCAATGACCGTAAAATTTCTTTATTAGATAAAATTACAAACCGTGTGAAGTCAACGACAGAGCTGGATCTACTCCATTAGAAATAGCTAATGTAGAGGTAGTATTACCTTAAATCCTATGACCTATCCATCCATCCAATGGCTGCAAATACTCATGCTTCTCCTTCCCTTGTTCTGCTACTAGAGATCAACCAGCCACTCGTAATTGAGTTCCAATCTGACTAGCGACCACAGCGCTGCCTCCTCCACTTTGTCGACCTCAACATGAATCTATGATGATAATATATAGTAATTTTGTCTCAATCAGCTTTCAGTTTAAATTTGTGCTTACATGTTTATGGGTTTGGGTTGGACGTGGATTTGAGTTGAAACCCACATGTTTACCGGATTATTTCTACTTTTGTTAGTACTTCTGTTTCTACTTCTGCTACGGTATTCTGCTACAGTAAACTCATGGTTTTCTCATCAGATTTTAGACACCAGACAAGTTTAGATACGAGTTTATTTTTTCGCAGACGTAGATTTAAGAGTGTTTTAGGGTTTACTTTGGATTTTTACTGAAACCCGTGGAATTTATAACCATTAGCATCCTGCTCGTCCCGGCCGGCATCTTTGAGCAAGTTGCCTTCTCCTCGCCGGTTCAGAATGCTCCTTCGCCTTGATGGTCGTGACCGACATCCTGCTAGCGACCTCGACGTACGTAGTATATTTCGCTGACGCTGCTCTTATCCTCACTAATTATTACCGCCTCTTGTCTCCAAGGATTATTGAAGCTCTCATACCAATTCCTTGCCATAGCACCGAAGTGTATCAGTCATACCAGCTCCTCACTGATTAGTTTTGAGTTTGTTGCCAAAGAAGAATCTATTTTGCTATGCAATGATTCGATTAATGGATTATCATCTGTAACTCATGTACTGTGTATTTGGTCTGATTCAATGAATTAATCTCAAGTTAGTTGTTCATAAATCAAAGAGCATTGTTGCAAAGTCTGAATGTTCACAATTCTTGGATGCTGAAGCTTCAGGCTTTGCAACAGTATGTGCTCCATTTCTTCTGGAACCAGATCGTCTAACGTCGCCCCAACCGACGTCTCTCTGCAGTCACGCCTTCAGCACCGTTCGTTACCAACCCGACGGCTGCCATGTTTTCATCTGGCGCAGCGCGCGTAGCATTTTCATTTTGCCCACAGGTCATTTCGGTTTAGTTGTGCACTTGTGCATTCGTTTCTTTCTCGTGTAATAAAATTGATAGTTTTGTAGGAAAATAAAAAGTGTTACATATTAATAATTAATAAAAAATATAGTATTGTAAAATAATACATAAAAGTTTGGTAAAGGATTAGTAATAAATAAAACTTATTACACACTAATTTTAATATTTCTAACATTTCTATAATTACATCATGTTCATGTTTTATGCTAAGTCCATATATTAAGAATCTCCAGATTATAACTAACACATAAAACATCGTTTATTGCTATTGAAATTCTATTAAATACTGTTAATTAATTAAAAATAATATTATAAAGGTATAGGCAAGAGATAGTTAAGAAATATTAAATGGGTAAAACTTCTTAGATTTTCGAACAAAAGACTATAATATTTCTTAACTATCTCCTACCTATACCTTTATAATATTATTTTTAATTAATTAACAATATTTAATAGAATTTCAATAGCAATAAATAATGTTTTATGTGTTAGTTATAATATGAAGATTCTTAATATATGGACTTGGTCTAAAACATGAACATGATGTAATTATAGAAATGTTAGAAATATTAAAATTAATGTGTAATAAGTTTTATTTATTACTAATCCTTTACCAAACTCTTATGTATTATTTTATAGTACTATATTTTTTATTAATTATTAATATGTAACACTTTTTTATTTTACTACAAAACTATCAAATTTATTACATGAGAAAGAAACGAATGCACAAGTGCACAACAACCAGACCAAAATGACCTGTGCGCTGGGCAAAATGAAAATGCTACGCGCGCTGTAGCCAGATGAAAACGTGGCAGCCGTCGGATTAGCAACGAACGGTGCTGATGGCGTGACTGCAGAGAGACGTCGGTTGAGGCGACGTTAGACGATCCGGTTCCTTTCTTGATAGGGCGCTCATGAAAGCAAGAGAATGGAATGGAGAAAACCACCATGGTATAGTCTTTTGGTAATGCTATCAGATCTAGTTGTCATTCATCCAGAAGTGGCAAAAGAGTTTTTTTGTCTACTATTAAAAGTGGAGGCATTTCTTGCCCTGTCGATCGAACTAATCTTAACAAGTCAACCACCACATAAATCCTCTTATAATAAATAAGAAAAAATATTGTGGGTCCTACATGGCAGCCTAAAATCCAATTAAGAAGTACTGGAAAACACGAGATTATCGTGACTAGGACCAAATATTCACAGGTTTTCCACGATTAGCATTCATTTTTCCATATGAACTAGTACAAAAATTATGTCTTGAGTTCGAAATTGGGCCCTATCTGTGTACTACACGTACAGCCACAGCTTACGTGTGTCGAATGTAAATACAATGATACATGTTATAGTTATTAGGATATGAGATATGATTAGATTTATATTTAGTCATTTCTTATTTATAGATTATTTTGTTTATTTATGTATGTATGTATAGCCAGAGCCGTTGGTACGTTCACTTGTAGTTGAGCAGCCGGTTGCGGAGCTCGACGGCGTCCACCTCGTCCCCACGATTCTCCGGCGCCCAGCAACCCGTCTTCGGGTCCCGCATCCAGGGCACGTCTTTCCTCGCCGCCGCCGCCGCCGCCGCCACAGCTGCGCCGTCCGTTCGCGCCGCGGCGTCGGAAGCGCGCGCGTTCATCGCCCGCGCGTACACGCCGTAGCACCGGCGGCTACTACGTCAACAAATCGAATCAGCACACAGCAGCAAATGTGCAGATACACATATTACTATTACAGAGAAACGCATGGTATATTATTGATAATTAATCAACAGAACAGGATGCAAAAAACCAATAACCACATACATACTTAGTGGCAGCTTAGTGAGGTATAATCTTGAAGGCAAAAACGCTGGGAAAAAAATTCTTACCTGACGACGCCGGAAAGGACGCTGCCAATCTTGGACATTGTGATCACAAAGTATCAATTAAGCAGACAAAAAGCAGGAGATTAACGAGGAGATTAAGATCGAAACACTAGAGCTAGCTACGTTTTGGTGTGTGCTGTGAGCCAGGGGGTGCCCGGGAGGTCCGCATTTTATAGCCAGTGTGGCATGTCAATGGAATTTGGGAAGAGAGGTCGAATCTTGTAAAGTGTAAAGCTAGGTTTGGTTGGACAGCCAGAATTCAGTTAGCTATTCTGCATGAGCCTGAAATGCCTGGATTGCTACTAGTACCGAACAATGCGATCATTGCAGTCACAGATACAGGATATATGCGCACGCACCACCTTTGTAGCTTTTCGAAAAGAGGTTTACAAGTAATTAACTTACTAGTAAACGTGAAACTGGACCATAGATGCGGTAACACGTTTGGTTTTGTCTGAAACTCTGAATCTCCGAGCGATAACTGTAGCTTCTCTGTTTTCAAATAGTTATCATTTCCCACTTTGGCCTGAATGTACGCAGTGGAATGTCTATTTTGGTTGGAGTTCTATAGGATGCTTAGTCATCGGACCTTACACTGAGATCTTTTTTATTTACTCCGTTTACAAGTTTTTATTTTTTAGATCAAATTTCTTTAACTTTTACTAAGTTTAAAGAAATAATATATTATATATTTGTAATATCAAATAAATATACTATTAAGACATATTTAATTATAGATTTAATAAAACTCATTTGATGTTATAGTTGTTAATATATTTTTTTTCTATAAAATCGGTCGAACTTTGAGAAGTTTAACTTATAAAAATATTAAATAATTTATAATATATAAGCGAGTAATACTTTTTAGGTTGTTTCCATATTTCTCCAACGTGTCAGGGTAACAGAGCATCTGGTACTCTCCGCTGTACAGTCCAATCCGATCCAATCCATATGTGTGGGTACTACCTGGTTTGTGCATATCTGGACCAAGCGCAACTGCACATATCCAATTGACATTTTCCACGTTGGATTCGATGCTGCCAACACACTCGACTTCAGGCCGGCAGAATGTGATGCATTCTGTCTACAGCCATCTAACGTGCCTCTCCTAAAAAGAAATATCATTTTCTTTATGCTGATATAAGAGCTATTTCACTGATCGTACTTGAAAGTCATTTTTGTCGATAATGAAAATCGATCCAATATCCGAAAGTCATGTACTCTCTCCGTATTAGAATGCAATGGCTTTTAGAGTTTGAAATTTGTCCCAAATATAGATTTGACCTCTAAAATATATGTACTACCCAAAACTTAATTACTTATTACTCTACATAACCATGTCTGAGTCTATATTCATACACCCTAAAAAGTAGTATGATCTTCTTACCCATCTACTTAATATATGTGTCTATGTCTAAAATTTAATATATTTTAAGATTAAGTATGTTGTAATTCATTATCTAAAATGTATGTTGTACTTGAAAAACTTGTTCGTTAGGCAGAGGCAAGTCAGGCGACCATCGATGCTATGTCAAAAACTGATAAATTCGCTATCGGGTCTCTGTATTGATTTGACTACCTTTTGCTTTTTCAAGTTGAATTAAGAGGAGGCTGGGAGCTGCAAAAATGCCTAGGGCAATTTCTTTTTCAAAAAACTTGACAATTTTGTAGTGGCCGATTTAACTTTAACTCACGGTGTTCTGGCCCTTTTGCCCAGTTTCCCTATAAAACACACGGCCTGACGGCCAAATGAATTTTGTGAGACCAATTTTTAGATTATGAAATTTGTGAGATAGAATTGAGTGAAATGCAGTATAGACTGCTTGAAGGAATATGCCTTTAACGAACATTAGTGTTAAGCGGTACAAGAGCGAATTAAAATGTAGAATATTTGTACAATATTTTGTATTATAAATTAAAAATGCCACTTTACGCTATATAAATAATTGTAAAAAAAAGTGCTGATCAAAACGCGAACGAGCTTTTTTATACAAGGTTTTTTTACGTGTGGCCCAAATTTCGCAATCACTATATTCGGGTCATCATTGACGATTCTGATGCAACCTTGGTTCGAGAGGGAAGCGAATATGAACCTGAAAAAATTAGGCCACAAAAGGTGCAACGCATGGGTCTTGATGTTTAGCCTGACCCGGCCAGCAGCAGGCACGCGAGAGCATCACGGCATAAGCCTCGTTTTTCTGACGAGTTGACCTGGAGTCAACACGCAGCACATATTCTCAGTAAAATCAACTAAGGCATGCATTTTTGTTGGGAAAACAGATACCTTTCATATGCAGAGAAGTGAGCTGATTCCTCGCTTACCGTAGTGGTTTGCGCTGCACTGTGCCCACGGACGCAAGCGACACCGAGACCGACGGTGGCGTCGTGCAGGTGAAGAGGACACGGTGAACGCTGAAGAAGATGAAATGGTTAAAGGTGAGGGGCAAATCTGTCATTACACATGGGATGTGATATTTTATCAAGTCTATTTAATTTTGTGACAAAGTAGAGTATACCATTAACTTTGTGACGTATGAGTAATTTTACCCAATAGAAAATGGTCTAACTCTTCGAGGTGGAGAAAGAAAGGCAGTGAGAAATGTTTTTGGAACAGTTGTAAGAAAAGATCCACTGAAAAGGGATATGTTGGGAAAAGTTTCCAGCAATGGTAGCTGTGTTCCATAACTTGACCAAACCTTCACTTCCCAACTGAATATGCATGAAGCAAAAAATATAAGATGCAAATGTCTTGAGAGAGCGGTGTCACCGTAAACTTGCCATCTAGAATTTTAGGATTTCAATGGGTTACTGAGATTACCAAGTAGACCAAACTACTATTATCGACGCTAAATTAAATAAAAGTACTTAGACTAACCGAAAAGATATTATTATCCTACGACAACAAATCCACCCAGGAGTGAAATGAGCAGATACTTGATAAGAGTGAAAAAAATTATTGGTAAACTGTAAAAGATATGTAGCAGCTGCTTTATGCCAGACTAGCACAAGTGCCAATTTCAGACATGCTTGTGGTGCTATGCATGACAGCCACCTCTCGCCTGCTTATAATCAAAAGCTAGAAGCATGCAACACTGGCAATTTTAATAGCAACAACTGGAAGCTAAATTGCTGCAGCGATGGGCTCCAGTTCAAGGCAACAAATCCAACAGGACCATGGACGGCCATATAATATATAGAGTTCAATCCAATTTTGAGAAATGCTTGTTTGATCATACAAAAGTTGACAGCGACGATAATTAATATCATGTAAACATCAGGAACGACGGCCACGGAATAAAAAAGGGCCGCCCCTTGCCCCAGGTTAAGTGACAACTGAATCTTCTTGAGCAGTGTTGCGTAGTCTGCATGACAATTGTAAAATTAAGCGTATAGGTTACACATCATATATACTCCACTATCCGAATGTTCATCAAAACCATATTTAGAAGCAACAGAAATACACCATGTTCGCAACAAAATAGATCAGTTCCTTGTAGATGATGCAAAGTACTAATAAGCATGTTATGAAAATAAATGACTAAAATCTCATGACAATTTGCAAATTAGGCAGTTGTAACATTGGTAAAAATTAGTGCATCTATTATTCAGATTATATGGAGTGCCGTAATTGCATAATTTAAGCTGTTGCGCACATGACAAACCATTGCTTCTTCACAGCTGAGTCACCAACTCCTATCCATGCTCATTCCAAAACTATCATTCTTAAGGGGGCTCCACTCAGCAGCCTATATTAGTATCACAAACACTAGCGAGACAAATAATGAGAACCAGTTGGCAACCTTGGTGAGAGCTCCAGAAGCAGCTCATAAGCTGAAACCCAAAGAGGTCAGTAAACTCTTTTCTGCTTTCTGCAGTTGTTCCCTTTTGATTAAGCACATGTGTATTGTTGTTGTATTGATTTTTGGCACTCCCAAACTCATGAAAAAACAGATGAAGAAGGCGTTTGTTAATATATTACCTTTTTTCTTTATTTCTGAAAATTGATTACCCGTTGCCATGTTCTTGTAGTCGAGTGCATATAGCCACCTTTTTATCATAACCTGATAAGAATATCTAAGGTCACAGCAAGTCTCTTGAACACCGAGTCTTAAATGCAGAGATCTTGTGAGAAGCAAACAAATGCATGAACTGAACAACCGCAATCGGAGTAGCGAGGGACTTCCTCTTCAATTTATGCAACAGAGCAAATAAAAGGAGTCCTTCAGTTCCAAACATCGTGAGAGAAAAGAACACAGACAGTGCTAACCAGTTACATGGGCTGGAGGGAACGAGCGAACATCGGTGAACAGAAAATACCTAAGAAGCTGCCATACCCTTCACTCAGTGCAACCAGCAGCCAAGGATCATGTAGTCGGTACCCTCGAAATCATTATGATGCTACACCAATGAGAATTAAATTTATTTGCAACTTTGGTGGTAGATTCTTACCGAGGCCAAGTGATGGTCAGCTCCGGTATGTGGGAGGTGAGAGGCACTTGATCAAAATTAGCCAGGACATTTCATGGAAAGAGCTGGTCTGCAAGACAACAAAGTTAATAAGGCGAGCTCATATGATCAAGTACCACCTACCAGGGGAGCAAGTGAACATGCTCATTTCCATCACCTGTGATGACGACCTTCGGAATATGATTGACGAGTGCATTGTGCTAGAACAAACCAAAGCATGGTTGACCATGTACCTCTTCTCTGACAATGATGATGAGCGACATGTGCATTTCGTATTAGGAAGCTCATCCAATACAGACAAGGAAGCACAGTTCATTGCTCTTGTCAATGGGCTCATCGGACCAGGTGAGCAATTGAGGAGAGAGCAGAGCCTTAGAAGCACCTCAGCCAATGACCTAGATCAGTTGACGTTTGACATCAATGAGGACGGATTGCTGACAAGGACAGGCGAAGCTTCGCTGCACCTAAAAAATAAGCTCTCACAAAGTATCATCACAGTAATGCCAAAGACATCAACCAAGAGGCTGGGGAACATGCCTCCAAACCCTGACACATCTGTGACTAAACAAGATTACAAGGCACAAAGCAATGAAGGTAAACTGCTCTCCACTGCCAGAAAGACAAGTAACGATTACCTTGGCACATCTGTACCTTCTGAATCCACGTGTCCAGGTAAGAAAGAAGCTGGTGCTCATGCTGTCTCAAGGCATCATCCAGGACTGCGACTGACTGCTACAAACATGACCAGAAAGAGCCACAAAGCTACAGAAGCTCAGGTAAAAGGATCACCAAGAAAACAGCTTCTGGTACCAGTAGACATCAGTGGTGTGAAGGTAGAATCCTCAAATTCAAACAACAATAGCCCAACAACACATCCAAGTCGACCTGTGCATGAAATGCCTGCATCTTTATCAAAGGGTTCAGAGAAAACAGTCAATCAACCAACAAACTCTGATGATAACGAGACGAAACTATCAACATATAGCACCCAAGAAGTTAAGTGTCATTCAGCATCCCATGATAGGACGGAGATGCCTGAACATAGTCATGAATCTGGTACTCCTACACGATGCCATGATAATATGCACAACAGTCCCAACCTGCATATTCTGGAGAAGCCAATTACAACCAACAGCAGGCAGAAGCAACAGCCTACTGTCATGTTCACTGACATTTTGAAGAAAGACCACCCTCCTGAACCTCTGAGAGACGAAACAGTACCTTCCTGTTCTTCTAAATCTTCAGACCAGACAACTATCATGCCGCAAAATATTCTAGTGCGATCTTCAAGTGAGAGACAACAAGAACGACGACCCAACAGTCCAAAACCAGCTGGGCATTTATCAAAAATGGCCCGATCTCAATCAGTTGGTGCTAATAGCCTTAACCCTGAGATCAGAACTCCACCACAAGAGTCTAAAGATAATGCTGCACCATTGATCACAGAGCTCGAGGTACATCCATAGATCTTGTTTCATGTTACAATTGAAGTAGTATAACTTCTGAACTATCTTTTACCTGTAGATCTGTGAGACCAAGAACAGTGAGCAAGCTCTACCTGCAAATGCAATAATGGGGAGGGAACTTATAAGTGATGTCCAGGTTCTATCTCCAGTCACAAAATAGTAACATTATTACTTTTCAAAGTCAACATGAAGCAACTTTAACCAGTAAAATTCTATTATCACATATTTGAATATGTTATAGAAGATTAGTAGTGTAGTATTATGCAAGCATATTTTATAATAAGCTAACTCATCGTTTTCATATATCCAAAATTTTACATTGTAAACAATAGCTTTGGTCAAAATTAACATGGCATGCATTCTAGAGTGTTATTCTCTTGTGACCAGAGGGAGAAAATAACACAGGCATAATTAAGCTCAGGTTGCACGGGTAAAAAATATATCAGAAGAAATAAATAAAATTAATGTGTAATACAAGACTTGAATAAACACAGACAGAAAACAATAAGATTCCAAATATTTTTACCAGCAAATATTGTTCAACATAGATTTCAAATCTTTCCTTCATAGTTTCATTAAATGGGAACTGGAGTAAACAGCACTTATTCCAGTGGATGCCATACAAATGACAGATAATAAACAATGGGGACCTTGAAGATCTCCAAGAGATGGGCTCTGGTGCATTTGGGACTGTTTTTCATGGTAGATGGAAGGGGACAGATGTAGCCATTAAGCGGATAAAAAACAGTTGTTTTATGTTCCCATCATCTCAGGCAGATAAACTGGTAAGACTATATGAACTCACCTGCATGATTTGGAGTTGCAAGCAAGGGGTGTTCCATATCCCATGGTCACTACTCACTATAAGTAGCTATTATGGTCTTGTACTCCAATTTTTTAAATATACTCATGATTGTACATGCCTATAACAATATCATCCCATGTAATCACATTTTGCATTATTCTTTGAATAAAACGAGAAATAAAATGATAGATCAACAATTCCACCAATTTTTTTATCGAAAACAGCTGTCAATATTTGACCCATACCAGGCAGTTCCTCCACAGGTAAACAGTTGCTATGTTCAATTGCAATAGGTAAGCTAATATGGGATAAGGCCAATAACTGCAGTATTCACATTCTTATCCTGATACTGGTTTCAGAAAAACTCTGCAATCTGCATATTGAAATCACTATCAACTCAAATTTAGTACTAGAAAGAAAATGTGGTGAAAAGATTTGTGTTGTCCATCTGTTATCATGCAGATCACAGAATTTTGGAAAGAGGCCGCTATCATCTCGAAACTTCACCACCCAAATATCATTGCACTTTATGGTGTTGTAAATAATGGACCTGGGGGAACATTAGCTACTGTAACAGAATTCATGGTCAATGGATCCCTCAAGAAAGTTCTCCTTCACAAAGACAAATATCTTGATTGGCACAAGAGGATAATGCTTGCAATGGATGCAGCGATTGGAATGGAATACTTGCACTCCAAGGACATTGTCCACTTTGATCTGAAATGTGATAACCTGTTAGTGAATATTAAGGATCCATCTCGTCCCATATGCAAGGTATGTTCAATTCTTTCAGTTGCCTAAATTATGATAATTTTATCTCCTAAATGCAAATGTCTGAGCTAAGATGGTTCATACTTTATTATTCACTATACGAACTGAAGGATATTGTGTGCATAACTGGTGGCCATAACAGACCTAATGGTGCAACAGGTTGCTGATTTTGGTTTATCGAAGATGAAACAAGCCACCCTTGTTTCCGGTGGAATGAGAGGAACGCTTCCTTGGATGGCCCCAGAATTGCTGACAATGAGTGGCACTAAAGTATCCGAAAAGGTATAATTCTGAGCCTTCTTGAGGACTGTTAAATTGTATGCTTTTGGAATTCATTGAATTTAAAACTGTGCCGACATTTATAAGCCAAAAAAGGAAAGGATATACTATGCCTATTGTGTTTTTATAAAATCGTAATTTGAAGATACCTTATAAAAACAGCTTGATAGCATTACTATTCAGTAAACAAAATTGCTATCATAGATGTTGACATGTGCCACATATCCAAAGGAGAAAGATATCACATATCAAACAAGCTGACAGTCCAATACTTGATGTTATTATATAGCCTCTTTGTAACAACAACTAAAAGATGGGCATTACATTTTAGAAATGAGGTACTGCTGTATTTAGTATTTACTCATCAGTCATCAGACTAACATCAGTCGAACCGTGCAAGTGATGAAGATATTTGATTTGCTGCAGTTATCTATAACGATTAACAACCACTGACTTAACTGAACCACTGAAGGATACTCACAAACAGTTCATGAAAACATATTAAAGAATCATTCAACAAAAATTTAATCTGTACCATGAAAAAGAAAAGGAACTGCAATGTCTTGGACTTTTCTATTTTCTAGCCTGAAATACATTGTTTTTATGCTAATGCAGGTTGATGTATATTCTTTTGGCATTGTAATGTGGGAAATTCTGACTGGTGAAGACCCATATGATGGCATGCACTATGGAGGAGTCATAGGTATGCATTCTGAAAAAAAATTCTCGTCTGCTGAGTTTTAAAAACTTCATAAACTTGCATGTTCTGCTGTCTTAAACTTGATAATTACCCTTTAGGTACCCAAATTTGATAAGTGAAGCTGGACAATACAAATCCAGACTTAAATTAGTGGATTAATTCCTTATTTGCTTCTAGATATTTGCAAAATCCCCTTGCCCCACTGACAGGTTGGTCCATAGGTCAGTGAGACCATAAAGTGTCATATAAAGAATGGGGCAAACAATCAGTGCACACAAGAAAATTCACCTTAAATTAGTAATTAGTAATGATAGGGATGGTAAATTTATTTTAAGTCTTTTCTAAAAAAAGAACTCATTCTATTCTTGCTAAGAAAGATCAATAGAAGGCTACTAAAATCTGTCCAAAGATTCCTACATGTTAGAGAAAAAATCTGTCCAAAGATTCCTACATGTTAGAGAAAAAATCTGTCCAAAGAAATACGGGGATTTCATTTCAATCCATAAACATAAATTCTCCATTGATTTCAGATGAAAATGAAAAAAAAAACAATAATTTATAGTGAATTAATATGGAATGACATTTCCTGTTACCATCTAGGGACCAGTTTGTGGTTGCGGTGTTGTGCTGCCCTGAGCTGTGAAATCAAGGTAGTTATGGGAATATTTACTAATTCTAGTGTTACGGTTCCTTAAAGGTTGCACTCAACTAACTATTTCATCCAAAAGTAGAAATAAATAAGTCATTTTGAAAAGACACCACAAACAAAATGCCAAATAGAGCCTAAGATGCTTTAAGATTTGCTTGGCTCACTCACACAAGTGTAGTGACCTAAATGTACTTTCTCATGTTCAAGGATAAAGGCGATAACCACCCACTTTTAACAGCCTGTGGTGTTTTTCTCATACAAATAAGGGCTGCATTTTATGCAACTACAAAGTTTGAAATATTGTATATGCATTTGATGTCTCACTACAGAGATCATGTAATTCACATGCTATCACTAAGGAAGCCATCCATATCTCCAAATATACAGAAACAAAGAATTGTTAACTTTAAGCATATTACTATATGTATCATCGCAAAATGATAGACAGGCACTAAATTAGGTTCACAAAAACAGAGGTCACCACTGGTAACTGAGATTAGGTGAGATTAGGTTGTTATAATTCCAGGTAATCATGTCTGAAGTGTGGTTAATTAGTTAGATCCTGGCCAGTTTATCCCACTTACTAGCAACCAATTTACTAGTAGAAGTTCAGAAACTAGACAGTTCCTGCCCAGTTGTTGAAAACCACCAGGCTCCCTAACAAAAGGAAAAAGAAGGCTCAGGTAAGTCACAGCCTCACAGGATTCCGCAAAGTTGATTGAGGCACTATATAATGCTCTGCATATACTTTTGAATTAATTATAGTATAGAAATGTAGGATTCAAATGCTAATAGAATGACATTCCAAAAATTACTCACTAGTGGGACTCATGCAGGGGGTATTTTGAGTAACACACTGAGGCCACCAGTGCCAACTTCATGTAAACTGGAATGGAGGAGACTGATGGAACAGTGCTGGTCAAGTGAACCTGAGAGACGACCTTCCTTCAGTGAAGTTGCAACTCGTCTTCGTTCCATGCTAGAAGCAAGCCAAAGTGGGACTCTCTGAGTTAATTAGCATAAATATCACTTTGTCTGTATATCTATCAGTTTTGGTGTGTGATGCAAATATGAACGTTTGTTCTTATATTGAGCATCACTGTATCAGTATGAAACTGTAAAACACCAGTGACCCAAACCTGACTATGACAAGTTTTCAATTTGGTCCCCACCTGTCTTGTACATTCATGATTCTGCAGTATGAAACTACAGAAAAAAGTTCATTATTTGTTGATCTTCACACTTAGTGTTTTTAGTATAAATAAATCCAGATTCTGCGTCACAATTGTTTCATTTACTCAAAAGGGACGCCTAGTGAGAAGCATAACATAGAGCAGTATTAAACAGCACGCTACACACTTACACAGTGACAATTGTTTCAGGCGCAGCACACATCTGGTACATGAATGCATTATATCAGAATTCAAGAGTTAAAAACCTGATATGAGGTTACTATACTGGGTTACCTTTGCATCTGTTCACATCTTTACTGTAAACTTGGTTCAGAAATTCTCTCTATCAAACAGTTGACTAAACATTGCCACCACTGCTCAACCAAAGCTGTAATAAGTTATGGACAACAATTGAATTCAACTTGAAAACTCAATAGGATCCTTCAGTTGTGACCTATCAGCTGTCAACAACACCTGCCACAAGCTGAGTAAATATTATACATTTGGCTAATCTTTTCATTGCAAACAAGTTCTGAATTATCATATAAAACAAGTTACTGACAGTTATTCATCCAAAGAACATGAACATGTAAACTAAGGACAAATGGTAATACACTCAACCACTTGAGATTTCCTAGACATGAGCTTCAAAATGGGAACCTCTAGATATAGAACTTACAGAAACTGTCCTGACAACATATGATTACAAGATACTGAACCGCCAAATAACTCAGCAAGCATATCATTAGTGTTTTTGTTTGTTTGAAATGCGGCACATCACAGCTGTTACAGAAAATACCATGGTGAAATAGTGTCTGTAAAGATGCATCAGAATTGAAGTGATTGCTGAGACATGCTTGATTAGTTGATTGTTCATTGTTTACTACCACAAATGTTCATCAAGCTCACTTTGAATCACTGTTTCTTCATTAGGTTTCTGCCTAACTTGTTCTGTTGGGGGCAAGATGAATTGCACACCACAGCACTATAGAAGTGAGGTCCAGAAATAATAGCACATATATAATAACTTGTGCAATCTAATAAGTATGCACAACCAGTGTGTTCTAGATGAAACTAAAATGGTCATTAGAAACTGAGTAGTGATCAGCCATTAGCCGTGTTATTTCTGTTCCAATTTTTAATATTAAATTCGACAGGTTAGTTACTGTTTCTCAAACCTGATATCAATAAAAAGTCCTACGGACCTCAATGCTTGTCAAAACTGATCAAAGGCCACCACCAGGAACCAGTTCTGGTTCTGAACTTGACTAATTTAAAATTCTCTTGAATAACAAGTACATAGCTATCAAGAAACATTCCCTTTCTTCAGCTTTATGCGCAGCATCAAACAGCTGCACGTATAGTATAAATTCCTAGTATGACAAGGAGATTTCTTAAAATCCCTTTTCATCTCTATGACAAGGTGTATCTACACCCATATGTGACAAATGGCATATAAGGCGCAAGTGGGTACAGTAAACTTTTAAATGGCACATAAGGAAATAAAGAACTTTCACAAGAGAAAAGAAACTAATAGCTATTTGATGTTGAATGCAATTATTCATATTAGAGTACAACTTCATATGTTTTACCAAAAAAATATTGATAAAAGTATTTTGTACACATTAAATTCTTGAAAACAAACAGTTGCTGCTAAATCTTTCGTGTGACCAGAGCACCAGAAATTGATGACACTAAGAATTTGTTCAGCTCTAAGAGAGATAACATAAACCTCTCAAAACAAAACTTCACTGGTAACAATGACAAAAGAATGCACCTATTTTGGCATGAAGTATTGTTGTTACTACTAATGAAGTCTAATCAGTACAATGTGAAACATTGTAATGGACAAGGACCCACACAAACCCTCCTTAATTCCTAATGGTAATAGCAAGATAGAACTGAGCATCGAGAAAAAGCAAGAACTTTCACTCATTTGGCTGAAGACATATAAATTATACTTACCAATTACTAAGAAACATGAGCTCTGGTCCAAGATCAGTGCGTTTAAAGTGAAAAGTGCACTCTAGGCACAATGGCCTCATATTGCCCCTTAGGCGCAAACCGCAAAAAAGCGACGAGCCTTAGACACATGAATCAGGGATCCCCATGAATCACATATATAAAAACATGAATGTCTACCCCAAAGAAGGAAGCTGGGACTCTGGGAGGTGGCGGCTGCCACTTCTGTCTTTCATACAGGGAGATAACCCTAGATTTGAGTGAGTGAGTGAGTGAGTGAGAGAATGCATTTTTTGGGCCATATTCTGGCCCATACACCAATACATCTTCCTTATTTTATTTTAGAAGATTTGATGATTTAATACTTATTATATTAATAACATATAAGATCTCTGTTTTTGGGTGTCAAATTATTAAATATTTTTATTTTATTTCTACCTGACAGAGTGGCAGTTAGAATAGGCTGAAGAGAGAGCCTGTGCTGCCCTTTTGACTGTGCTGCCCGAGATTAGCTCCCTTGAAGTCAACATGACATTTTGCAGCCCACAAGGAAATTTCTGTAACCTCTTTCTAATATCTATCATGATGCTTCAATAACAAAAACAAGGAACATGGAATAAGAATGGTGAAAATAAAACATAGTTAACTGATTTGCCTGGTGAATTAAAGGGCCTGGATAGCAGGCAAGGATATTTCATTATCTGGTACCAGCTATTCTGAGTTGAGACAAATATAAATTACTGACTACCTACACATTTTCATGAAACTGAAAATTATGGTATCTCTTCATCAAAAGGAATGATTTAGGAATAAGGTAGCAGCAACATTTCAACCACTTTACAAGATCGGTTTACCGTCTATTAATTTATGTGGATGAGAAAACATGCCATCGAAATTTGCAAGATGTCCACACTGCGGTGGGTTCCTAAAAGCATGGTGTGTTTCTCTGTTTGAGGGGGAGGCGCATTTTGGTGTGGTAGTTAAGTTGTAGGTGCATAACTATACCCACCAAAAAGGTTATAAGTTTGCAAAAATCCAGCTTATAAGGTCCAGCAACAGTTTTAATCCAAAAATAAATTTCCAGTGGCTTGAGCTTATTAGGTGAGACCTACATACACCAAATGCCTATAGTTAATGGTAGTTTGCACTGTGGACGTCACATTTTCTCTTGCGTAATTAAGGTAACCAGTTAAGGAACATTCAACAACAGCTCTCGGTTTATCTTCATCACAAACAAATATAAACAATGGGCATTTTCACATCACTTCTCTACAGTGCACCCATTGTCACCAGGCATTCAAGTTGTACAGACGAAAAAGGCCAACTGCATTTTCAGATTATGGCCTTACTTTTTTAAAACAATGGAACTTGTTTTCATTCATATTCTGGTATGGCCCAAGCATGTCAGATGGGACTTGTCCAAATCAATACAGACCAAACAAGCTTTCAGCGTTAAAGATGAAAATGTTTACTTTAGTTTTACTAGTACAAGAAAATTCCGATACAAGAAAAATGAGGTGTGAGGAGAAAATACAGGGCTCTGTTTCATCTTCAAGTTTGAGTCGGCCATACCGCCCATATGATGTTTACCAGCATCTGTATGTGTGGACTACTTTACATAGCAGCATCTATTATGCACGAATTAAATCAATTAGAAAATGAAAGGTTTCTCTGGCAGTAACCAATTCAAGCGTACATAAATAATTTTTAGTTATCAATAAGAAAATATATCCCACGAATGTGCCACTTATACATAGGTAGGTGACATATGAAAGAAACTTGCTGTCATGATTACTATGTTTTTAATCACATACAGTCTATGTATTCTTTTGAATTAGTAGACCAACACATGACATGAACCACTATTTATATTAGCATCTCCAGAAGAGAAACATAAGGTCCACTCAAGAAAAACAGATGTCAGCACTGACCTTAGAATAGCCTAAAAATTTTCACTGAGAAACTGGCATATGAGCTTCTAATTAGTACTCCATCCTTCCAGACTGACTTAATAGTATAGTTATAACAACAAAATTCATGTCAGAACACTCCAGTTACAACAAAAGATATCCCCTATTCCCCTGAGTGACTAGCCCATGCTATCCTAGTGTGCAAAGGTAACGGTCAAAAGTCATAAAAGGTAGGGAACTATAGAACCTAGCAGTTGTCTACAAATATATTAGCTTCAAAATGGGAGGTGAACAGAGGCATCTTAGAAGCAGTTAACTGTTTTAATCAGAAAGTTGCCTTTGGCTCCTCCACTGTTTCTGTGATTTCCTGAAGAAGTTCTTTAGAAATAGCAGCTGGATCAAGCTCATAGCTACCTTTGGGGACATTTTGATCTTCTTCCCCTGACATCCTATAAAAGGGCACCTGATGTGAAAACCGAAACATCTCTTCTTTAGGAATTTTCTTGATGGAATTCAGGTCCTGATTACGTTGAAATACTGTTCGAAACCCTGCAACCTTGACCAAGGGAATGACAGAAATACCACGATCCTCATCATAACCATCCAGTACCTCAACAACATCATAGACATGGAGAACATTTTCTGGAGTATCTTTGTCCCAGTCAGAGGACCAATTCCGATACACAGCCCAAATGTTACCTTTCTGTGGATAAATTTTTATAACCCCACGTGGACCTTTCTCCCATTTAATCTGGTGAGAGAACATGTTGAGAACATCGCAGGTTTCATATCTACAAATCCGGAAATCACCACATGTCTTTGTGAAGCCAGAAGAAACCCAGTTCAAAGAACCAAATTCACTATTTGTCCTTGATGTGAGAAAGCTTATTTTGAGCTTAAATGGCTCCAGGGAGAGAACTTTCTGAATAAATGCATAATAACGAGGCATGCCATCTTCATCATCATATGTAGCCCAAATTTGATCACTCTGGAAAAATTCTTCAGTACGATCCTTATCAAAATCATGGAAATCAGGATCAGGAACACTGTAAGATAAAGGGTCACCATTTTCATCTTCAGCATCTGATGCAAGACTTTCATCATCCCCACCACTTTCTTTAACCACATGTTTCTTATTCGTTTTTTCATTAGCACCAACTTGCGATGTTTTACTCTGCATCTCCTTTAGCTTGTCCTTTAAGTCGCTCTTTGCTTTTTCCATCAAAATACTTCTAACATCCAGCTGAGCGAAGGTCTTGAATAAGCTGATGTGAGTAGGAGGTCTGGGTTTCCAACTGGGTTCACCATTAACACCTTGAAAATAATATGCTCCACTGTTGGTATAAAATGATATATTTCCACCTGGAACTCTAAAAGGGTTTGTCCCTGCACCTGATAGAATGGATGAAGAACTGATTCCAACATCTTTACCCATAGTTCTCATCTTCTTTCCAGATGCATTGCCATCTGGTCCAAGGTTAACATTATCTGACATATTTGCTTGCCTTTTAAGAGGATTGAACTTCCTCCGAAAAGCTTCTTCCCTTCGTGCTGCTGCTTGTACCTCCTCCCTCTCTCTCCTAACTTTCTCATATGTCCGATGAACCATGTTCGCAGCTTGAGCAGCAGCAACAGATGATGCAGTAGCACTAGCTGCACCAGCTGTCCTTGAAAACGGACCCCACTGAAAATTTCTACTAGCACTTGTGTTTTCATTTTTGCTGCTGATGTTCGAACCATGCACTTCATGAACACTCTCGGTAGGTGGCATTGGTACCTCTTTTGCTAGAAATGGCTCACGGCAGCTAGGGCAGAGAAGATTGTGATTTAGATACACTTTCAGGTATTCATAATTCATCTTGCATTTGTTGCATGAGGTCCAAAATGTAGATGACTTTGCTGGAGGTGGAGCAGGAGCAGGAGCAGGAGCTTGATGGGGACGGGGAGGGGGAGGGGGTGGTTTCTGGCGTGCTGCAGATGTTGCTGGCCCTGCCTTTTGCTTGTTTGTTCTTGCCTTGGAAGCAGCAGCATTGGCTGCAAAATTATAGAAGCCATTAGATGCAGCAGGAGCTGCACTTGCTTTATTTGGTTGAGACGTTTTCCGTTCTAAAACCAATAGTTTCCTCTTTTGGTCATACAAAGCTCTCTTGGTTTTATCCGACAGCACAGTCCACGCCTCTTGGACCATCTGGAAAGCACCCTCAGCACCCACCGACTTGTTCTTGTCAGGATGGAGCTGAAGGACCAACTTCCTGTACTGCTTCTTTAGAGTTTCATCATCAGCAGAAGTCTCCACAGACAGTATAGAGTACCAATCCTTCTCCCCAGCAATTAGCACCTCTGAAGCAAGATAGATATCCAAGGTGGTGATCATCTGAACAATACCTTCAAGTCCAGGAAAGAGAGTCTGGGCCTTGAGGGCGAACTTCTTGGCCCCCTGCAGGTCCTTTGATTCAAACT
This sequence comes from Zizania latifolia, assembly GCA_000418225.1. Taxonomy (NCBI): domain Eukaryota; kingdom Viridiplantae; phylum Streptophyta; class Magnoliopsida; order Poales; family Poaceae; genus Zizania; species Zizania latifolia. Next base: position 214,050 of record KE372388.1, read on the forward strand.
TCCTCTCCGAAATCTCCTTTGCCCTAAGAGCCTCATCCTTATTGCACTCCATTCCGTCGTATCCCAAAAAGTACAAAAAGCCAAATTGTCACAGCAGATTGGCAAAATTGTCGGACTCTAGAGCTCCGCAAAGATGTTTTCCTCTAATCAGCACTGAGAACGTGTCCACACAATAGGCTCCCAGTTCCTGCCAAAAAAGGAAACAAAATTTTCCAACAATCATGAAGTGTCCGCAGCCAAATGCATATACAGAAACTTGCCATGAACACAAGTATACAACTATCCCCTGCATGGCTGGAAACTATAAATACGTAGAATTTTTAAACTCACACCATGATTATCATGGCCTACTGGATCAACACAACAACAACAACAGAACCTTTCAATCCCAAGCAAGTTGGGGTAGGCGCCTACTGGATCAACCAAAATCAATATTGTGCCCTAAAGAAGAATGTAATCATCAAACCATGGATTGATGGGATTAGACATCTAGACTAGTAGGGTACCACGCCGCACACAAAATTTTGAACTAACTGAATGGAAATTAAAGAAAAATAGGTGCTGATTGTTCATTCGTAGCAAAGACAACGAATTCTTGTGGTGATGAACTACAAACTACAAAGTTCAGGGGCAGACCTAACTAGTTCAGCTGAACCCCCAAATTATTTTGGAAACAATCTGCTGATAATAGCACACGATGGCACGCAACAAAGAGAGCAAATAGGGACGACACTGGACGGGTTAATTGGATCAAGTCCGAATGGATCTCCATTCCACCCACGCCGGTCATGGTCTCATGGACTGGCACAGAGAAGGAGGGAAGGAGGAAGGGCTACGAGACAAGGACGAATACCTTCAATTCGATTCGAACCAAGATGCTCGCCGGGCCGTGCGAGCGAGGAGGCCGCGCAGGGGAGAAGGTAGGGTGGGGGGTTGGGGAAGGAGTGGCTCCGGGGTAGCGGGCCTGTTCCACCGGCGGCCGCGCGCGCGCGAGGCGGAGGGTGAGGGCTTGCCGAGTTGCCGTGCCGCCCTGCCGCCGCCGGGGATACGAAAAATGGAGCTGGAGACGGAGAGGCCGAGAGAGGGATGGATGTGAATCGGAATCGTCTGTCTCGGCCACAGTGGAGACGAAGGAAGTAGCGGTGAGATTAGCGTGGGAGTTTAGTTTTTTAGCGTTAATCTCTTGTTTGGGGGCAGGAGTTACGGCAATTAAACAGACAATTCTTCCAGGTAATGCTCCGGCCCTATTTCGGAAGCTTCCAGCAGCTGTAGCCACAGTTGTCGAAACAGTTTATGTTTTTTTATTTGGTGGGTGTTTCGTTACAGAGGTCCCATCATATCGGATGCTTCAGTACTAATTAGAAGTATTAAACATAGATTAATTATAAAACTAAGTACATAAATGAGGACTAATTCACGAGACGAATCTATTAAACCTAATTAGTTCATGATTTGATAATGTGGTGCTACAGTAAACATGTGTTAATGATAGATTAATTAAGCTTAATAGATTCGTCTCGGGAATTAGCCCAGGACTTCTGCAATTAGTTTTATAATTAGCCCATGTTTAGTCCTTTTAATTAGCATCCAAACATTTGGTGTGACAAGAGCTAAACTTTAGTCTAAGGATCCAAACACCCCCTTAGATTATAAAACTCAGCAGCTATATAATCTATAATTGGATTAATATATACAAGTTAAGAAACAATTGCTTCTTCAAATTCTCAGTGACTAGACCAGTTACCTTGTAGCTCTCTAAATAGGCTCTCTGTTTGACACAACTCTAAAACCAAGGTTTTTAAGGCTTGTCAAATCTAGCTTTAAAAATCTTAGATTTAGATCTTCACGTGGATTCAGAGTATTTAGCTAAGTCATCTATTTTTTATTTTAAATTAAAAATAAAAGTTTAAACCACTCCATTTCATCATCAAAATCTAGATGAAGCATAGATATCAGATCTGTAGCTGTGTCAAACAGACCCTTATTAGAGAGCTGAGATTTATCTATATAATACTCACTCCGTCCCATAATATAACAACTTAGTACAGGGTTTGATATTTCATAGTACAACGAATCTAGACGGTGATGTTTAGATTCGTTGTACTGTAAAATATCAAACCCAGTACTAAGTTGCTATATATGGGACAGAGAGAATAACATGTTTGGTAGAACTCTATCTCTCATATCTATGGTGTATAAAGAGTTTGTAGGATAAAATAAAATGGCTTAAATTTTTTTAGTCTAAAATAAAAACTAGATAACTCAGATAAATATTTTCAATCAAACCACATCTTCATATCCAAGAATTCTTGGGGCTATATTTAACCAGCTCCAAAAAATCTAAATGTAGAGCTATATCAAACAAGATATGTAAAGCTGAATTCTCTCTCAATTCTCAGCCTCATTTAAAAATAAGAAGTTTATCTTTCAATCATCTATCATTGTAGGTGTTGTTTAGATGAAGGAATATCCTAAGGTGGGGTAGAATGGTCCTACTTTTAAGTGTGCTTGGATGGGAGATAGGTGGAACGGGATAATCCCTATAGAGAAATATTTCCTTCAAATTTAGAACGAGCTTATCTCTAAAAAACGAGTGGACGAACTTATCCCAATCGTGTGCAACAAGGGCGACGCGATGCGAGGATGACGAGTGGCACTGGCCTAGGAAGGAGAAGGAAGATGAGAGGATGATACGTGGAGCCCACATCTAAGGTATCCTATCCTATTTTCTTAGCACCTTCAATCAAACAAAAAATATGGAATGCATCTATCCCGCTAACCAAACAAAAATAGGATGATTCCATCCAAAAAAGATGAGACTATCATATCCCACTATGTCCCTGATCCAAACACAGTTGTAGAAGATGGCATCTCGTCAAACAGTAGTTATGAGCCATTCCACTCAATCTTAATTTATAGTTTAGGAGAACCTTAACATGCATGTGAATATATTAAGGATGTGTATGCCCTTACGTGCGTCAAAATATTCTTAGAAAAATATCCATCCACGTCACACTAAAACTCCTATCAAATAACCATCATTATGGTACTAAAAACTCTTATGTCCACAAACCAAATAGAGAAGTGAATAAGCCTATTAACCCCATAAATTCTCAAAACTCCCCTAATCATACGCTAACTTAGGCATGGATCTCATCACACATCAAAACTCTCGCCAGAAAATATCAGTTTAGTTATCCATCTCATCCTACACACTCCTTTATACAAACACTTAAGATTCCTTGTCCATTTAGTTATAAGATTCTAGCTTTTCAGGCCCCATACACTTGTCCCCCTCATTTCTCAATGACGATAGAAAAAGGGTCTGTAATATGGTCATCTATTTTTTAGTCTTTAAATTCTAAACTAAATTAAGTAAATTTCACAAATCTAGATATGTTTTGCCAAAATTATATATAAGCTAACTATATATTTTAAAAATGCTATAATTATTGATGATTTTCCCATTATATCGTAAATTTGTCACCAATCCATTCGGTATTATAGGTCCTGCAATTTTTTGATAAAAGCATTCGATGTTATTATGGTTTTATGAGTTGTCTGGTTAAAGTTGTGGCAGAGCGATGGCATTGACAAGATAGTTGTAATTTTGTGAAATTTATTTTATTTTGTGGATTAGGAAAGGAGATCCTTTCTAAGTCGACTTCGCTAGCGAGTGGCATAGGCAAGGTGGATCGAGAGGAGATATGCTCCCTGAATCTATAGAAAATCATGTGAGCATGGTTAAGTAATTGTCAACATTAATAAGGAAAGGGAGAGAGAGATAGATAAGGAGGAAGAAAATACATGTGAATGAAAGGAGCGGGAGGACGACGAGAAGGAGGAAGACTCGGTGACACGACGAGTGAAGTGGATCGAGAATGGAGATGCTCCTTGAATCTATGGAGTATCACATGAGAAAGGTTGAGTAAATTTTAACATTAACAAGAAAATGGGAGAGAGGAAAAGAAGAAGAAAATACCTTTGAGTGAAAGGGAGGACCAGGCGATGAGGAAGAAGAAGATGCGGCGATCTAGGAGATTGGAATGGGCGACATCTTTGTGTCCTTTTAAGGCTGTCGTCGATTTCTACATAGTAGACCTAACTTAACCAAATGATGGTGATCCTTTGATTAGTTTGATCTAACTATGGTTAGCTTGAAGAGCGTTGGTGGGGTGGGGTATTTAAGGTGGGCCTTATTCATTAGGCCCGTTAATTGTCTATTATGGTGATGTTTAGGATGGCAATCAAGGTAATTCCTACCCATGCCCATGGGCTTGCCAATTACCTATGATGGGCATGGAACCTTTGCCCGTTCCCACCATTCATCGGGTGTCATGTGCGCATAGACATGCTTGAATATCCAACCATGTATACACATAGGAGGAAGAAGAATTGGGACCAGGTCTTGAGCACCGGTGAAAGGCCAACCATAGGCAGGAGGACTTATACTAGGGGAGGGAGGCAGTAGATGGGATGATGCTTTCGTCAGGGAGGAAGACAACGAGTAGGAGACTTTGTGTTAATGGTGTTAGATATTTGAAGATATATTTTTGTAACAAGTAAGAAAGAGATAAATTTGGCTTGGCTTTAGATAGATTGGTTAGATTTGTTGGAGTTGTATCATGATAAGTCATGTTTGGTATCTCATCTATATAATATCTTGTAACTTCGCATGTTTTGGGCACAACATCAACATAAAGGTTGTCGCACTATTGATGTTCCCTGCTCTCATGCTTTGGCGCCATCGCTTTTTGCGTCTCTAGTTTTACATGGTACTAGAACCTTTGATCCAATAGCTTTCAATGGCTAGTTCATCATCCGCTTCATCTAATCTACTATCCAGCTTCTCAATATCAGAGAAGTTGAACAAGTAGAATCATGTGCTTTGGTCGGCACAAGTTCTTGCTGCAATCCATGTGCTTGACTTGAGGGACACATCAACAGCAAGACTAAAGTTCCTGTTGTGGAGATTGACTAGAAGCAATGCGACAAGGTGGTGAAGATGCCCAATCCATCCTATGAAGAGTGGTTTGCCATAGATCAACAAGTTATGGGCTTTCTCTTTGCATCCCTCATGAAGAAGTTGCTGACCCAAGTGGTTGCTACAAGAATTGTGGCACAGACATGGAGAAAGATCAAAGACATGTCCATAATAAGGACATGCGAGTTCTATTAATGTGTGTTTGGCCTTAACAACAATACAAAAGGATAATATGTCTATTTCTAAATATGTTGGAAAAACGTGAACCTTTGGAGATTAAGCCGCTTGATGAAGAAGAACTATATGCTTATATTATCAATGGTCTTGACGATGATTTTGATCCTGTTGTATCTACTATCATGGCCAAGGTTGAACCTATCATAATAGCATAATTGTACTCGCAACTTTTGGGGTTTAAAAATAAGATTAATATGTGTCAATCATATCTTGCATTTGCCAACACTGCAAATCAAGGAGGACGCGATGGCAACACACCATACGGAGGAGCACGTGGTCGAGGAGGTAATCGTAGTCATGACGTCAATACTGGACGTGGTGAAAACAACTCCAACGATAACCTCTCGACCTATCAAGTGTGCCACAAAAGAGGTCATATCACTCTTAACTATTGGTGCAAATATGATAAAAATTATGTTTTAGAAGACAAGATTGCCACCACAGATTCGCGTGCTTATGGTGTAGATACCAATTAATATGTAGACACTATGGCAACAGATCACATCATTGATTTACTGGTGAATTAGAGAAGTCACATCACTAGTGAATTGAAGAAGTTGACCACCCATGACAAGTACAAGGGCAATGACCAGATCCATACTATAAGTGGTGCAAGTATGAAAATTAGACATATATTGGTTGTTCTATTGTTCCTACCCTACACGTCCTTTACTAGGGGTGGCAACGGATCTACCCCTGCTGGGTTTTGCCACCCTGTCTCCGTCCCCGCAGTAGAAAAAATCTTTCGTCCCCATCCCCGTCCCCGCATACGGGGGAGATTTTTCCCCGTCCCCGTCCCCACACGGGTATGGGGAACCCGACAGGTCCCCATACCCGATAAGCAAGTAGATCCAGAGGAGTCAGATGGGTGGGGGCTAGCCTGTCAATGGAATTGCCGGTCGCGGACACGAGACCATCGAGGGTTGCGAACGCAGGACTTGTGCTGCCGTGCTGGTTTGCCGCTTCGTCGGTTGCAGACGCGAGACGCCAGCAACGTGGGGTTACGGATGTGGGTTGTTGGTCGTGGACGCAAGTCGCCGGTGACTGGGGTCATCGATGCGGAACGACGAGACGCTGGCGCGGATGGCTCTACGGGCGATGGGCGGGCGGCCTAGCTGCAGCAAAAGGAGTCGCGCCGCGCGCATCGCAATCTCGTGGAGGTGGAGAACTCTCGTGCGGCGGCAGGCGGAGAAGTTGGAATCAGGAGACCGCACTGCAAAAGTTAGGGTTAGCAGCGGCTGGGGCGCTGGGCCTGCTACTGCGCCTAGGCCTGCTGCTGTGCGCTGGGCCTGCTGCAAGGCTGCAAAGGCTGTGCGCCTGGCCTATTGAATCGGGGCTATTTGGCCCACGGGGAATCGGGGACGGGGGCCTAGGGAACGTCCCTAGCCCCGGTAACCAGATGTGAACTGCTTTTATACCGTTTTCATTCTCATGGATACTAAATTTCTTTTATTTTTAGTCTCTAATAGAGTTTTTCCTCATCGGGTCTCGGGTCTCGGGTCTCCATTGCCATCCCTATCCCTTACACTTAAACAATGTTTTTCATGTCCCACAAATTGCAAAGAACCTCGTTTCTAAACATCATCTTGTTACTGATTTTCTTGAGACCCATCCACGCCATTGCATTACTCATTTTTAGATAATTTTATCGTTTCTAATTTATATTACCATTGATTAAGGTGACAATATAACTTATTTTTAATCCTTTGATAAAAGTAGATCTTAAGATTCATTATATTGACAGAAGAATACACTTCAAAATTTCTCAAAACAAGAGCAACAGAACAGTCTCAAAACAAGAGCAACAGAACAGACCTTCATGCATGCATCCCATCATGTCAAATATATCAGTAGTGGTAGATGAGTTTTCTAGCTTGGATCTAATTAAATTTCTGCAGTCAGCAACGTGGATGCAGCTGAGGTGTTATTAAAGTTGGTTTGTAAGTAGCATAACATGATGGTATCATCTAGGAAGACACCGTCGAGACCAAGAATATCCATAAATGAATATCACGAGGCAACAAGGCCAGAACGGAACATTTCAGTGACAGAAATTTTTCTTGGAAACAAGGATGCTACTATATTATTTCAGAGACGGCACAGAGGCCGCTGTATTATTCATAGTAACACCCAAGCAACAAGAGGAGCACCAACCACACACCACATCCCGCTGGACTCACCCCGACTAGATCAAACTAGCAACACTCCCACATCAATCAACCTGAATTCTTGAAGAAAAAAAAAAGAGCAGTGCCTAGGAAATGCAAATGCATCCTCAAATCTCTCAATTTTGTCACCTCTGAACCCGGGAACAGAAACAAAACAAAGAAGCTCCGATGATGCTGTCCTCTTCCAGGCCTTCATTTCGACCGGCCAAATCATTTGCTCGACGGCTCTCCGTCGATGGCCAACGGGACGGTGCTGGCCATGGTGCGGTACTTGAGCGCGTACAGCATCTCCAGGTAGCGGCGGGTTTCGCGCCTCTCGAGGTTGGAGACGTACTTCCAGAACCCGTAGACGCCAGTGAGGGTCATCAACCTCTCGGAGTAGAGCTTCCAGGTGTATCTGAAGCAGCAAAGGTTAGCGGGAAAATTGATGTTAGCATGGCGGGAGATGATGAATGAGCGAGCAATTCAGAAAAACATAAATCGATGCGCGTGGCGTACTTCTCCTCGATACGCTGAAGGCCGCCCTGCGAGATCTTGGTCCAGTGGCTGGGGTCCTCCTGGACCTTCTCAAAGAAGTCGACGAGCAGCGCCGAGGCCTGGTCACCCTGGTACGGGTCAATGTGGAAGCCGGACACGCCGTGCACGATGATCTCAGCTGGACCGCCATAAGCGGTGGCGAACGTCGGGAGACCGCAGGTCATGGCCTCGACGACAGTGAGCCCAAAAGCCTCGTAGAAGGCAGGCTGCAAACACGACGATAGATGTGAGAACAGATCAGTTAACAATTCAGCCATGGCACTAATGGCAGTTTTCCAAGACAAGAGTGCAACCATCATTAGTTACCTGCACAAAAGCACCCCTGGTGTCGCAGATGTAGCGGTAGAGCTCACCGTTGCGGACACGGTTCATCTGGGCAGAGATCCAGCGGACGTGGCCATTCAGGTTGTACTGCTCGATGTGGTCGAACATCTTCTTGAACTCGGCCTGCTCTTCCTTGTCCTTGGACGGGTTACCATGGTCTCCACACACAACCACAAGGTTAACCAGCTCCTGCAGGCGAGGGTTGCGGCCATACAGCTCAACCAGACCGGTCAAGTTCTTGACACGGTCCAGACGAGCCATGGAGAAGATGATTGGCTTGCTCCTGTCCTTCAGCATAAATCTGCAGGAAGTACTCTAGTCAGATAACCAGCAGGACAAGCATCACATGATTGCAGATCAAGCTATGCAATAACCGGTTCTCACTTGTGCTCGTTGTTGTCAACCTCACTGTAGAGCAGCTCCTCGATCTCTGGGTGGAGGGAGGTGAGCCTCTTGTGGGACTCAGAGTAAGGGAAGTAGATGGACAAGTCGGCGCCAGGCGAGACGATGTTAAACTTGGGGTCAAAAACATCAATGCCGTGGACAACGCGGTACAGACCAGGCATGGTGAACGCCATGTGAGATTCATACTGACCAACGGTGTCCTTGCTGAAAAATCAGAAGACGCCATTAGATCATGGAAAGGTTAGCTGCATTTCACCACAAAACTGATGGACATGACCATGAAAACTTTAGTTGTATAGAAGTATTACTTTCCGGCGATCTCTTGGAAGGTACTGGTGATGATGAAGTCAGCGTGGTTCATGGCAATCAAGTCAGTAGTGAATTGGCACGAGAAGTGGTAGTGATCCTCGAACTTCTTCCAGTAGAGGTCAGAGTTGGGGTACTTCGTTTTCTCAAGCGCATGGGCAATGGTGCACTGCATATCAAGGAATAAGGGTAACATGAGCAATGAGCAGCATGTAGTTAAAAATACTTCCAACCAGAGTAGGCAAGATTCATACATGAGTGACACCCATCTTGTGTGCAAGCAAGCATGCAACAAGGTTTCCGTCACTGTAGTTTCCGATGATCAGGTCAGGATTGGCCTGGAGCTCTCCAGCAATCTCATGAGCCACATCCTAGTATCATTGGGAAAGGGTCAATAAGAAGCTAGTAATCGTTAACAAATGAATAACATCAAGGTGTGCCAGTGAGGTTAGGTTTCTACATACATCAGTGAATGTCTCCAGGTATGGCCAGACTTCAAAACGTGAGATCCACTTGCGTACAATTCCATTCTCGGTTCTGAACGGCACACGAAGGATATGGGTGTGCTCGGTGCCAAGGACCTTCTCAAGACGCTGACCACAGGTGGTGCCAGTTGCGTCGGGGAGCAACCTGGTGACCTGTTCATGACCAAAGAAGGTTAGTCCTCATATTGCTACAGCTGATAAAGCTTTACACCACCATATCAGTAAGATATCACACTTACAATAAGGATGCGCGGCGTAATGTCGAGACCTTGCTGCTTGATCCTCAGCAGCATCTCATTCTCCATAGCACGGACTTGGTCCAAAATGTAGACGACCTTTCGGCAATCAGAGCAAAGAATAATGAGAACAGGTTTAGCTAGAGAAGTATTCGATAGATGTCAGCTGAGCAAGAATTTCACCTGGCCTCCAGTGTCAGGGTACCCCAAGACATTGGCTTGGGCGAAGTAACCGTGGGGGGAGAGGATCACAACATTGAACACCATGGGAATTGTTCCAAGGAACTTCTCAAGGGTGGACGGATCTGGGGCCTCAAGAAGGTCCAACATGAGGTGAATGGTCTCCTGGGAACGCTTGGCAGAGTCACCCCAACCCTTCTCCAGACCGAGCTCCTGGAACCTGTATTTTTCCAATCAACAAACGGATCCTCTCAATCACAGTAATCACACGTTCTGTGCTTCCATGCCAAACTACATTCAAGAGTTCATAACCACGTAGCGATCGTCAGTACCTGTGGTGGAATTCTGAGTACGGGGTGTCTGCTGAAATACTAGCAAGATGCTCCTCAGCCTTCCTCAGAGCACCTTGGAGAGCACTGAGACTGCGGATTCTGTCATTCAGCATCATGGTCTGCACAAAGAACAGAAGTTTATATATTTGCCAGGAAAAGCATATTAATCGTCGTTTTCGAGAGAATGTTTTAGTTAAGTTATAGAATTTGGTTTTGGTTACACATTATATGACGGATCAGCATTCAGCAACTATAGCCATGAATGATGCCTATCCCATGAGCTAAACTAGATCAATATACGAGATTTGCAATTTTGAAGCTACAGCTTGCAGAGTTGCAAGTCCAGAATTCCAAGTATTGATGCTGATCATATGACCACGCAGGGTTTTTGTTAAAAGATGTGATAACAGACTAAACTACAGACCAACATGGATGTTGGCAGGATAATTATAGCATGAAATAAATAAATCTATTGTCCATGCATCACAGACCTGCCTTAAGTTATCCGTTATTTTACTGACAAAAAGTATGCGCAGGTATTAAGATGAGGAAACAAAAGACAGGATTTTTACCATGCCCTTGTAGTTGTGTGCCCGAAGGAAGTTGAGCAACGGGTACATGCTCTCCTTGTCATGGAAGAGCTTTGATGACAGGTGCCTGTTGAGGAACTGCACACCGTTGCCAATGGACTTCGACAGGGAAGGGCGAGGGAAGGAGGCATTGAATGGCTCGAAATCCAGCTCAAGCACAAAGTTGTTGTTGGTGCTGAAATATCACGTGCAAGATATCACACACCGTGTATCAATGGAAAAAAACACAAACAAGTTCAAAGCATGTATTGTTCATATCACAATCCTGCAGATTTTATACCTTCCTTCCACAAGCTGTTCCTTGAACTGCAAGTACTCAGGGACTGTCAGCAACTCGACCGCGAGCTCGCTGACGTTGACCCTCACATACTCCCAGACACCAGGCCTTGGGCGGATGGCAAGGGCAACCCAAGGGGGGATAACGATCGCCTCCTGCATGATGAAAACAATGCCATTGGTTAGTAGGGCAAGAGGTAAAGTAGAACTGGAAATGCTGTGGTCAAATGGTATCTGAATCTGATGCAAACCTGTGCAGATCTCAGGACATCCTCAAAAGCGCCATCCTTCAGCTTCTCGCGCTCTGCCTCAGGGATTGCGGCATTGTACTCAGCGATGATCTGGTGAGGCTGCAGCATTCCCTTTCCAAGGTTAACCAGCCTGCACAGATAATTATGTTAGAGAAATGGTCAGGCCAGATCTATCAACTCGGCCTACAATAAATATTAGCGCTTGAGCATTTGAACATAGTAAAGAAAATTGCTACCAGACACTTCAGGAACATACATAATCTGTTTGCATTTAGTTGAATTAGAAATTCCATTGGAAATATGCAAAGGCTTGCTTTGAACGTGTAGATGAACTTATATGAAATTTCATCAGATCTATGCACTTGTGCCAAATAGATCCAGTCAGATCTAGGCTTTTCTCTTTCATTTGGTTGTTTTGAAAAACTTTACTGATGCAACAAGCACATGGACCAGTGCAGAATTCACTCATCTTACCCAGTTGAACCGTATATAATATAAAAAATGCACATGCAGTCAGATCTAACACCAGTTCACAGTAATCCAAAATAACGTGGTATATCATCAGTATTCAGTACTAGGTTTGGGAAAAATCTTGGCTGCAGAAGGGTGCATTTAAATATCCATTTTAATCAGCAACACTGGCCAGGAATGATTGCATGCAAATCAGCATATGTGCCACACCAGACCAGATCTAACAATTTCCAGAACAAAGATCCTACAAGAACATCTGAACATGCTACTTGTGACATCATCATCCACAGTACGGAGCAATGCGAGTCAGGGCGAACCTGGTGAAGACGGCGACGAGCTCATTGGGGTGGGCGGAGAGGGAATCGCCGATGCGCTCCCTGACGCTGTGGAGGCGGCTCAGGACACGGTCGCCGGCAGCTTCCCCCATTGCTGTCCTCCTCTTGGATCCTCAAGCCTGCACAGCAGCAGCAACGACATGAGATTCAGCTCCATCAGGTACAGCACAAAAGCAGCGGAAGCTTCCAGATCCGGTGACACAAGCACCGCAGAAAATGGACACCTAAAACCCCCTCACAAGTCAAGGCCATAAACCCAACCAACAACCACATCTTTGACTAACACTGGAAAAAATTCTTTGCAAGAAATCAGCACCACCTACCACTGTAATATCTAACACTCCTAAACATCTACAAGAACAACAACTGAAACAGGAAAAAAAATCTGAGAGGCATACAAGAATCAATGGAGAAGGGAATGATGTAGACTGAGGCCCGAGAAATCGGTGAAGGGGGTAAGGGCGTATTTATACAGATATGAGGCAAAAGAAAAGATCGCTGCTTCTTGCTCCAGAGCATGCACCGATGGACTGCAGCTCACGTAGCCGTGGAAACCGAAGGTGGCTGGCAAGCAAGAAGAGTGACGCATGCGATGCGAGCACCCTCTGCTGGTTCTTCTGGACTCTTCCGAACACGAGACTACCATGGGATTGGGGTTTCTTGCAGGCCATCACAACCAGGTCATTAAGGTTGGCAGAGGTAATTAAGCTTTAAAACTGCAGTAAAGGGGAATTAATGAGGTTAATCCTCGCCATTAGCACGACAGGACCCAGAGCTGTCAGTCTGTCGCCGAGCTCCAAGACAGAGGCACATGCAGAGGAACGGATAAGGCCATGAACTCGTCAGAGGGGGGAAAGAGAAAAAATCACCAAAACTGCTTTAAAAACTAGGAGAAAAAGAAACAATCATAGGACATTGCTGGATCTAACATTCTATCAACTTGAAACTGGAAAGGAAACCTTAAACCCAGGTGAGGTTGAGTCTGGCTAAACCCCAGATCCAGCAGCAGGATCACCACTAGATCTCTCCATGCCGATATTGACCTATCTCGCTAAACCCCAAATATTCAGTAGATCTCGGCACTACGATGCCGTTTGCATCCCCTAACGCAAGAACGATAACGAAGAAAAAAAAACAGTTTTTTTCTCTTTTCAGGTGCAGTCAGTTGCATTCAGAGGCAGCACCTCCCCCTACAGGTTTCTCCCCTGGGTCCGAACCCTGAAAAAAAATCGGCATGACCTCCCCATGATCGATCACTCGCGAGTCCAAGAAAACCGTCCAGTTTCCCTACTTCCTACCGGCCGGCGCCGTCTCATTCGATCGTATTCCGGCGGCATAACCGTGAGCATCACATTACCAGCCGGCAGCGTTTCGCCGCAGCATGCACCGACAGTTCTAGCTCGAACGAACACCAGAGCTACCAGAGCATTCGCTCAGGGGCAGCAGAACGAAAGAAAGAGAGGCAGAGGCTAGCTCCATTGATCCACGGAGGCATTTCTTTACCTTCCTTGGAGAGGGGAAGAGGGGAAGAGGAGGAGGAGACTGGAAGGCAAAGAAGGATGCCTTCCCAAAGAGAATCTAAGTAAACGCAAATTAAACGAACGGGGTGAACGGAGGTGGGATGGATTGGTGCGACGATAGCCATGCCCGGGGCCCCTATTTATACACCAGCGGGTGCCGCCGGTGAGGGTGGAGGTGGGGCCCCCTCCTTCCGCCATGGCCGATGTAAAATTGGTAGGTGAGCTCAGAGATAATTTATTTTGTAGTAGCTTTTTATTTTGATTTGGTACCTGTTTTGGATTGATTTCTTTGTGAGTACACGTCATTTGGTATGCATAGCAAGTGAGGTGATGTATTATTATTGCCTTGTTTTTTGGAAAGATCCTGCCTTGGGTTTTAGTGCCCATTTTAGAAAAAAATGATGATTTAGATAATGTTTTGATTATATTATCGACAATAATATATAAAATTATTTATGTCAATTACACGTGATTTAATATAGAAAAAACAAAGACATTTGACGGTGACAAATTATCAAATCTCTTATATTTGGAGAAGGTTAAGATTTTGACTTTGAGAAGCAACTCGTCAGTATCTAGCTAGCTGATAAGAATATGAAGAAGTTAGTGTTTTTTAGTTTTAAAATATTAGTTCATTTTCTAAATTTTGTTACTAAGTTTTACAAACTTAAAAAATATGAATGGTTCGAGTAGCTACAGTTTCTATAAGTATGTATAACTATTATAAGCTCTCTTTGGTGATTGGGATTCTTGGGAAATAGCGGCCGGCAGTACTCTCCGAGCACTAAATTTGATGCAGGGCTTTCTTTTTTAGTGGCAGGTGAATTTGGAATTTCTTGATCTGTTTATGGAACGAGGAATATTGTATTTTGTTGGGAGCAAAATGAGCGGAAGTTTTGAATAACAGTTTGTCTCTCGATTATTCCGGGTTGATGTACTTGGAAATTAATGTGTATTGCAGTCTACGTTTCGTCAAAAATCGAGGGACGAAAGGAAAGCATAGTAGTTTAGCCGCGTACAGATAGAATTGGCTTTTGTACTCTGATATTTAAAACCTTTTACGCTACAATTTGGGTTTAGTTTTTAGGCGAATTATTTGTTCAGGTCAGAGCGACACATCTCAGCATAAAACTAATAGAACTACGATGCAATTTCCAACTTGAATTCGTCGTATTAATATACTTAAGCCATTCTACGATCACGATTCCAAAATGTACTGTCGTGAAAGCTACAAAATTTTTGTGTCGTGTAACCATTACCAAAACCACTAGTGCATGTCTTCCTTTATATTTGACACATTAAAACTTAAAAACATAAACCATTATTTCGAAATTTATGGAAGTTATATACATGAAACTAACCACGTGAACACTTGAAGTGCCATTTTTATAATACTAAAATTTTGTAAACTGCGGTAACATCACTAAGAAATGATCTAGGGAGTGCAAAAAAATATTTTTAAACATACAAAAATGCGTCAACAAAACAATATTCGTACGCTGGATATTATAGACTTGCAAGAACGCCAGCCCACGTAGGCTGCTGCTAGCTAGGGCCGTACTGTAAATCTGTATGCACAAACAGACTGAATGAGCACATAGCTCTGAAAACCTGCCGTCCCCTTGTTTCTGACGCACGCCGTTTTCGCTACGCGCACCAGCTATTTTTCACACCGGAGAGTCGGAGAGAGAGTCGTCCGCTTTTCCGTACTCGGGGCCGCCGGGGGGAGCGACTCCCGTCAGAAAAGGACGAGGACTAGACCGTGGGTGGCCCTAGCGTTTATTACTTTACCTAGGAGGAGGAGGAGTGGTATTTTCTACAGAGGGAATGAGATGATGAGTGATGAGATGTTTGGGAGGCTCGGATCGGATCCGGGTTTTGCTTGGGTTAGACGCAAAGGTGGCTGGGCTCCTTTTGCAGGTGGATCTACTCGGGATCCAACCCGGTTTTTTTTACCTGCTTTGCTTGTTAAGTTATTTCCTCTACGGCTCACGATGATCTGTGGGAAAAGTTGTTTCATTTTTTCCCTGCACAAAGATATATTAATAGTGTAGAAAAATGATATATATACCTATAGTTAATTATGTTAACTCTATTTTTTATAGAACTTTATGTGATATCACTTGTTTAGCCCAAGCTCATTAATTATATACATCAACCAAATAAAATAAAACAAAAATCAAATCTTTGGAATAAATTTTGGATGATAAAAATCTATTTTTTATATGGAGAGGGTAATTTTAGTCTAGGTAAGAAACTTTGAAGATAGTCTAGATGTTTGTGATCAAAGTATGGTGGAGCTAGCAATCCTAGTTGCAAATTAAGTGACACAGTTGCACCAACTCCAGAGATGTGTGTTAACCTCTGGCTTTGTTCGCTAGTGAAACACTTGTTGAATCGTCTCGTCACGCTGTCATGTTCTCTATACGGTCTGTTAGGGTAGGATAAACTAATATGTAATCGATTTATTTGGTTCTTTGAGCTACCTTCAAAGTAAATTAGTTACTGCAACTTGTTCAAAAGAAATTGTATTTTCCTTTCTAAGTAAAGAGTACCTTCGTTTTGAAATTAAAGTAATCCTTCACCTCGAGAGCTCACTCATAAATTAACCCACGGCTAATTCGCGGCGCTAGGATTGAAACACTTGTAGAGATTTTGCTTGCGTCGTGCCAAGCTCTAATTATCCAATTATAAGGGGGAATCTTGCACGCACTGAGCATGACCAAAAAGGCATGCATATATAACTAAATACTCCCTCCATCTAAAGACAAATACAAAGAGCGTATACATACAAAAAAGTCAATTATTTATGTATGTGATATAATTGAATTTATATATGAAAATAAAAAATAAACTAGAATCAGAGAAAACAATGATAATTGTTACATGCATGAATATGGAAAATAGTTAAAATGAAATAAAAAACTGTAATAACAAAACAAACTAAAAATAGATTAATAAAATCAAAAGAAATAAAAAATTTGGAATTTGGAAATATAGTAAAATTACATAAGTCTAGTTAGAGCTCAAGGCCAAGGTGGCATGGGAAGTACATAAAGAGTACAGTGACGGGGATAAAAAAAGAAGTGACGGCTAAGCGGGTTTCGCTAGGATAGGATCAGGGGCGGATCCACCTACATGTCACATGATGCACAGGACACAGATAAGTTTTGATTTTTTAAGTACTAGAGCTTGTATAGATATACATGGGACATCCCTTGACTCAACTAATAGGACATCCGGAAGACCCAATGAGTAAAAAGAAATGGGTTGATGCTGATGATCTGTTTAGAAAAATATCAATTTATTCAAAAGTTTAGCCATATTTTAGTCAGGAAGTACTCTATTTTTTACTAGAAATAGTATATATTATTATTAAATTTATATTGCTTGTTATTGAGAGCATTATATATTTAATTTGTCTTACAGTGATATATATAGGACACCGGGTCATTTTTGTTCTGGATTCGCCCCTGGATAGGATAGGTTCGGAGAATGGGAGGAATAACCAGTTTTGTGCCCCGCAAAGTTTCTTTGCTACCACTGTTATGGAGTATCAAATATGAAATAATTCTACGTTCGCTGTTTCGTCTAAACTTATTAACTATGAAATATTTTTCATCCAAACGAGTCTCATAAGTGACCAAAGTTAAAACTAGCACATCTGCACATGTAGACATCGGATGAAGATATGCTTGTTGTCAAAGTTGTAGGACTCGACAAGATCTATAAATTTGTTGTTAATAATGTTTTTATTTGATGACAGTGTGAAATATACATTACAAGTTTTAAAGAAGTGGAGTCAAAAGGATAGTATATGCTATTCTAATGGGAACTGCTTTAAGGTGAGATAAGATGGTAAGGAGGCACATGTGGAGGTAGAGGTCTTAGATTCAAATCCTATCAACCGCATGATCGATTTTCAAGCGAAAAATCGTGTGACTTGTGTATAGATGCCCTCTAGGATAGAAAATATTTCTACCCTTTTGTGCTAATAAAATTGAAAAAACTCGGATCTAAGTGTTACCCTTCTATACTTGCAGACTTTGAATCGGGACCAAAAAGTTAGATTATTAGCGTCGCTTTTATAATGCTGTTAAGTAGTGTTTTTGCTAGTGTTCTTAAAAAAAGTGTTCAATTAAGCCTGAGTAATGAAGATTTTATGTTGTGCACAATCACAGTGGTATAGTAATCATGGTGGGTCCACCACCAATGTTATGGTTGGAGCAAATTTTACTAGACGGTTCTTATATTTGTAACGAATGACCAGAGCAGTGTGGCCGTGTGGGCAACGAAAGAGAGCCTATTTTTTTATAGTTAGAGTATACGTATACACAGATCTCAAAGCGTAAGTGCACCAAAGGATGGTCATGTGCACGTAATCCGTACGCTCGTTCTTGGCCGTTTATCACAAATTGTCGATACAGTACTCGACAGGGGTTAAAACGGGCGTGAAATGTACAAGAGCATCCATCTGGACGTTGGATCCAAACCTGTTAGCAAATGGATTGGGTGGGCACATGCTGAGCTGGAGCTAACGGTGAATTTTCGCGGGCCCCACCGTCGGCACGTGCTCCCTTCTCACTGCCGGATCTCATGCACGAGACTAACCCCGTGGTCCTCCCCGTGTCTGGCCACTTTACCACTGCTGCAAAACATTTTCCCCTTTTTGGAGAGGACCATTTTTTCCATTATCCAGTTTGGAGGTCAGTGCTGTTTCCTGAGGTTTTCTTTCTTCAAAACCAATATGTAAACATAGTTGCGTACGTTATTAAAGTTGTACTCTTTTCAGTGTGAAGAAGTTGTAGAAAACAACACTTAGCAAGAGCAACCTGATATTTTGTTCTTTGTTGATGTGGTTATTGTGTTTGTGGCTCTTGCTTATCTAACATGTACATATGCATGCAAAATGAATGTAAATTATGAAACAATTAAGCATTTATATACGATCTTTTTCTATTGTAGGCACATCCAAATAATCTGGTGTAATCTCTAAGTCATGTTGATACGTTTGTCATTGTGTTGAGAGTGACACTACCACTACACCTATTTAACAAAATTGTATACGTATGAGTGTTAGGACCGTACTTACGGGAGACATTATAAATTTTGATTGCATGGTATGATGTTCTAGGCAAGGGCACATGTGAGGAATAACAAGTAAGCAACATGCCTCACCTATCTTCAGGTGCTGGGAAAATTGGAGGTACTACCACCTACATTTCAACATTGAACTACAAATCAAACAAAAACTTGTGTACCGTACTATGGGAGTCTAAGAAACCACTATTTATGTAAAAAACATCCTTAATATATAATATAAATAAATATATTTTCAAACATTTATTCTATAATGGCCGATAGATATTATTTTTCAACGTCTATAATAATAGTCATCTATATGATGTTTTAGATGGTGACGCATATGGACAATAATGAATAAACTGTAGATCTTAATACATAAGAAGTACTACCAATGTCCCACCTACCTCTACTTGACAGGGAAAATCAAGGTCCCTAGGAGTACATTCCAACACTGAGTCAAGAACGATCTATTCATGGCATGGTGACTGGTGAGAAAGTAAGAAATCACCACCTCTGTATAACTGTATTAAAAGAATCCTGTGAATCATGCAATAAAGCTTACTTTCCAACACACGAGAGTAGTTCTAACTCGCTTGATGAAAAGAAATGAGAAACTAGGGATGAAACGAACGAAGGAAGAAACAGAGCAAAAGCAGAGAGCATCAAAGCGTAGAAGATCGGGATCTCCGCCAGATTAACCACGTGGAAGCAGTCCACTGCACACAAACAGACGCCGTTTTTACCTCATCTCCCCCTCCCCCCGTTTATAGTTTATTCCTCTCCCCGCTCGACCCAGCCTGGACGGTTTCCGCCGTGCACGAGCACGACGACGGCGACGACAATATCGCAATACTGCTGTCAGTCGCAGGAATCGTCCACTAATCCGTGGTTTCGCGGTCGCCGGATTAACAAAACCGACCTTTCTTCTTCTTCTTTCTCCCCCCTGCAGCGCCATCCGACGAGTCGACGACGCCCGGTTCCCATACCTGGAGCACACACAGATTTGTTTCGCCGGGACGGCGGGTTTACCTTTAAAAAATCGCGAGCTTCGTGCCGTTCGATGCGTAACCAGTCTGACAGCCCCGCCGCGTGCATGTGCAGGGGTGAGAGGCCGCAGGATTCCTGAATTTTTTTTATATTTTACGGGTGGGGAAACTGCAGCCGCGTGCGGCGTGCGTCGGCGTCGCCCGCCCCGCCGCCCGGACGGATCGTGGATCGGTCGCCGCGTAGAACCGTCGATTCTGTCCCATTTCTTGAGGGGCAAGATGCAGCCCTCCTACCTCTGTACCTCCCTCTGAATCTGCAGCTGCAGAGGGATGGGAAAGTTTTGGTTCAACGGCTGCAATCCGTTGATTATTGTTTGTGCACCGGTGATGCCCGCAAGCAAGAGGCGCCGACAGCCCGACACTGCCGCTTTTTGGTGATCAGTTTACCAACAATTTACTTTTATTTCTTCAACTTTATTGAAATATTATAATATATTAAATTTTATGTTCCTTTCTAATACTAATTTTTTATTAATAAGAAATATTTTTGAAGGTTTGTTTTAAATTTTCGCTCCTGTTGTTTAGGGTGTCTACTTTCTCGGGGACAATAAAATTTAGAATTTGGGCAAACATTTAACCCTAAATGAACCACTATTTACGTGCTCTGACACCTTGTTAACGCTGGCGAGCCGCCGGCCTCTCTTTTTTTCTGTGCATTTTTTTCTCTTAACTACTCTTTTTCCATCCCTTCAACCGAAAACATCGGAACAACGACACCTGCCTCACTCATTCTTGAAAAATCCTACCACCAAAATCGGCCACTTCATCATACCAATTATCTATTAGCTTACATTACCCCATTACCTTGCCCCTATCATGCTCCGACCAATAGCACTGATGATACCCATGCCAACTTCATATAACATCGTCGGTCTCTGTTGCCCCACCTCTCTGATGGCCAAACGGCCGCCCAGCACGGGCTCGGAGAGCACACGGTTCCTTAGTTAAACATTAGTGGCAAATAAGAGATTGTGCAAATATTTTAGTGACGGACTCTTTTACGGTATATTTTTTATCTCTTAAAGAGATAAGAGATAAAATTAATCTCAATTATTTGTTAGAAAAAATAAAAAAAATAAGGTGGTATATGACCTCCTAAGAGGTAACACATCAATTTATTTTAATCGTGACCGTTTGATCAAGCTAATATGTTAGCTCCTAGAGGTAAGACATTATTTTTTTTAATTATGTGGTTAGATCTATAAAATTAAATGGTCCATAATATTAATCAAATGTATCTTAAAATTTGTATTTAGTAACACATAGGAATTGGCCTTATCAAACAATATTTTGTAAAGTTTAGCGACTGATGAATTTCAAAGCCGATTGATGTCAAAGCGTGTGATTAAACCCCTATGCGCACTAGTATGAAACAAGCTAAAATAAAGACTACTGATAAACTAGAGTACTGAAGTACGTGACGAAGGGGCGCTTACGCCTCACTCTTCGAGAGTACGCTCGCCACGGCGATAATTACGATCCCATTAACACATGAAAAAAGTGGCTATAATTAAGATCGCCATGTGGGTTTGGTGATCCAATTGAAGATGATTGCTTGAACTTGGAGCATCGAAAGTGACGCTTTAGATCTCACACAGTAGAGCCTTCCACAAATAATGCGGCAATATCTGCATAATTAACCAAGCTGTACCATTTGGGATTTTGGTTTTTATTATCCTTGCTTTGTCCCTTTGTGTTAAACCATTTTCTAATTGGGTAAAAACATTATGTGTTTGAGTTTTTTTAACGTCATGTGTTGGAAGTTTTGTGCATACGCACTGTTTCAACTGGAATTTTTTCGTGTTGTATTTGTCTGTACTGTATGTGTTTGCAATCGCAGCGTTGAATTAAACTATTATGGAGTAGACCAACCGGTTGTGATTAACTACTAGAGTGGTGTTACGCTGCTAAAAAAGGAGTTGACAGTGATGTCGTCCTAATTGGGTTACCCAGTAATAGTTTATCTTGCACTTGTTCCGTGTGAAGTCATCCAAGTTTTTAAGTAATAAGCAGAGAAGTAATAGTGCTTTTCGCCTTTGCGAAAAGGATGTAACTATAATTAATAATTGATGTTTACGAACGCTACATATCATACGCAAACATGTACATCATACATGTACGTGTGTTCCCTTATCCATCTTAATTAAAGCCATTTTACCTCCTATAGCCGTTTTCATTCTAATATAAGGTGCAAATAATCTTGATGGGGCTCGATCTACATGGTCAATTAGAAATTAGGGACCCAATGTGTCACCTTTCACAGCAAAATAAAACTATCTAAACCTCTTGAAACATATCGCTATCTTGCTTAGGGTCAGGGCCATTCCTTATGGTTGGGAGGCTCTTATTAATTGGGCAAGGCAAAGGTGATGGCCCGTTTTTAATAAGCATATAGCAATTTCC
>KE372388.1:236230-262066 GCA_000418225.1 Zizania latifolia
TCAATTATTCGATCTTCTTCTCGATCTTAACGACTTAATCCCTTTGTAATATGGTCATGCATGCTAGCTTGCCAATAATATTTATTTCTAGTTGTGCATATGTTACGTGGGAGTGATAATGGTATTTAACAGTGATACAAGGAGGGAATTTCGGGGAAAAAAAGAAGGCTCCTTTTTGGTACATGATTCATCGGCAATCAGAGCAGGATTTCTTTAGTAAAAAGAACTTGAATATTTTTTTCTGAAGGAGTCGTCATTTTCTATCACGAAGGCTATGTCTTTTACAGTTGATCGGAAATCCCAAACACACTTGGATTTTCTCCAACTATGGTAAAATATAGTACTCTCTTCGTTCTATAATATTATAACTTAGTACCAGATTTAATATTTTATAGTATAACGAATCTAGACAGTGCTCCTATCTAGATTCGTTATACTATAAACCTGTCTAGATTCGTTATACTATAAAATATTAAATCCAATCCTAAATTACAATATTATGAGACAGAGAGAGTACTCTCTGTCTTTTTTCTTAATTTATTTTGTTTTATAAATTATGAGTTATTTATTCGTAAAAGAGTTACATTTACTCCCTTATCCTAAAATATAACAAGTTTTAAGTTTATACACATATATTAAGATGGTAAGTAAAAAGATTATACTGTCTTTCTCAGGACAAGTGAGTGCGGACTTAAAAGTGGTTGAATAGAGTAATGAGTCATCAAGTCTAGAGGTAATATGGATACCTTGAAGGAAAAAATTATCTTTTGCAAGTACTAGATTGCTACATTTGAAACATATTTTAAACTCTAAAACTTGTTATATTTTAGGACAGAGTGAGTGCTAACAAGAGTAAATATGTAAAAATGACTATAAGTTCTAAAACGATTTATATTTAAGAAAAAAATTGAGAATACTAAACAACCTATATGAGAAAATTGCATATCTATCCTTGATCTTTATCATGGCAGCAACCACTCCAGAGTATTACAGTCACTCGATTATTTTTTACCCACATACATACATATATGGTAGAGATAATTCCTTATATACCACTGAAAATTTATACGATCTTTTATATGTCACTTGCTTTCTCACACGTCAATGAGAGAGTGAGTGACATATAAGGGATCGCATGAACTTCTAGTAACATATAAGGAACTTTCTCAATATGATACACATCTACTTATCCTTGTCTAAGTAAGGCCCTAGGAGTACTATATTTCTCCAATAAGACCCAATCACCCAATCGATATTTTTTTCACCGATCGAGCAGTTAGGACTGAAGTCTCATCATCATCTGTAGCTCCCGTTAATCACGGAGTAGTACAGCATTGCTTCTTTACTAATGCAGGTCCCTTCCCTAGCTTTAATCTCAAGAAACCAACTGCATGAGAAAAATTTCCATTGCCAGGGGCCCAGCAGGAGCAGCCAACGATTGAATTAATAGCTCATTTGCATCTAACATAAACCCCATTGCTGTCAAGCCACCAACGTATCGCTGTCTTGATCTAAATAGGTGAGGCAGCACAAGGTTTTCTACAGGAGTGAGGCACTGCACTGAGAGTGGACAATTAGGGTCCCATGAACTGATTTAACTCCTTGCACTTATGTTTTCAGAGGGAACCAAACTCCCCAATATGAATGGAGAAGGCTCAATTGCATTCGTCTAGATAATTTCATAAATAAAACAACACGTTCATCAGCCTTAGATCACAAGTCCCTTTCTCTTGGTGAGCAGATGGTAGATCTGAAGCATTAGGTAGTTAATATTGTCATGTCATTCCTAGCCTATGGAACGGCTGTTTCTTCTTGGGTGAGTAAGACAGGTTGTACCGAACTATACTGACCAACAACCAGATTGGTCCCTTTCAACAGCAAGAGTATGTATCCCATCTTTGATCTATCCTGCTGATGTTCTTCTTCTCCCCTCCCCCCCTTTGAGAAGCAAGGCAAGTAACACTCTAGTAGATCTGGCAATCGCATGCCCATCTTTGTTTACTGAATGTGCAATGCACGCTGACTGCCAATCCTTATCCGTTTAGCAGATGATGACTTGTCTATTGTTTCCTCGTGATCACCAGTCTGGTCAGCCTTTTGTGTTGGTCTGAATAAAAGTGTACGGATGATGGGAAAGAACCCTAGCTAGCTGTTGCCTGTTGGTCTCATCTCATCTCAGTATCACATATTTCTTTCACTCTTTGTGCCTTGTGGGTTATATGTACATATGGTTCAAGTCTCACTGGTACTGTAAGTTTGGGTAGATTTGTTTGCATTTGTTGAATTTAGTTTCATGTATATAGTTCTGACTCAGTTTTACATTGATCCTTAAGCACATACACGTGTGATCAATGGTGCAGCCTTATAAAATCGCATGTACATCTTTCTACTTTTCGCTATCTTCGCGCTCAACGGGCTAGCTCTAATGTATCTCGCAGAGGATTCAGAGAATGGAGACATTGCATTGATCCATCCATCGATCCATCGATCCATCTTTTAATCGCATGTTCTGTGAGAGCAATGTCGAATGCAGTTAATTAGGAGGTGAATAGAATTTGGGCGAGCTGCGGCGCCACATGGACTTGAATACAGAGGCCGTGACATTGCTCGTTCCAAGGAATATTCTTTAGCTCCTCGCTGGCATGTACCGAAAAGTTAAAACTTGAGAGGGGCACAAAACCTAATTAAATCAAAATTATTTCTTAAAGTTAAAGCCATCCTCATCCACTTATCACTAGAGACAAGCATCGATCGATCTCAGCACAGCGCACCTGCACCTGCTTATTTCTGCGATTCTTTTCAACTGCTAATAAACAGTGGCCAGCAACTATTTCCCCCCTTTTTTCCCTTCTTATTTCTGCGATGACGAGGACGAGGATAATGGTGGATTTCACCGGCAGGTGAAGGATCGTAGCTGTGCCATCGATCGGTGCTGCATCCACATCATGCATTGCCATAATGCGCCATGGCTCATCGGCCGGCGATCGCTAGCATTTCCTAATCAAACGGAGGGAGGGACGGCCATGGCGGAATTAAGCTAGTACCGGTAGGTGTCACTTCACCTTGGCACGCCGTATAAACAAACAAACAAACGCTTGTCGCATTGACGACTTCACGCTCGCCTTTGTCCTTTATATGTGAATTGGCCAAGGACCATCGCCAAGGCACAGGATCAAAATGGATCGTCACCCCGTCTCACGATTACGACAAAAAATATGCACATCTTGTGACGCGAGCTGTGCCTGAGGGTCGTCTCTGGTATCATCCCTGGTGGCGACGGAATGGGGGATATGTCTCTCGTCGTGTTTCTTTATTACGTTGAAGTTTTTAGGGTTGTCCAAATTATTGGAAACCGGCTCAATTTCTAGCCAATTTCCTTTTTAATTCTAAAGCTAGGGATTAGGGATTATATGTCTGTTTGTGAGAGCTTGTGTTAGTTGCACCACCTAATCCTACAATTTGAAGCTTCTAAATTTAGATCGTAAAACATAATAGTTATAGAATAAAAAAATAAATTAGAATTTAAAATTTAAAAACATCAGGTTCTTTAGATTCTCATTAACTATATATTTTTTAGCAACATCTTAGAATTTGAACCTCCACCAAACATGCTCATTGTATCATGTTTGCATTGTATTCGTATATTTTTTGTGTAAAAAATATGTGACTTGGAGGCTTGGAGTTACCATTGGGCTGATAATTAGACGCGTTCAAATCCCATGATGTGATTTAATTTGGGAGTTACCAATCACTGTTCAACTGTGGTCACTGCAGCAGTTGTCTAACAGAGCAATTGTTGTCCTAACTCCTAAGAACCTGGAGACGTCTAGGAAGACACACAATGTCCCCATCTCCTGTCTCCTTTCTTTCTCCAGCGCTGATCGTTGTGTTGTGATGTGCAATTGTGCACTGCAACAAGCCTGCGCGGCTTCTTCTGCGCGGATTTGTATGTTATTAAAATTACGTGCTTTTATGTTGCCTGATGCTGTTCATGGATTATGTTGCCCATGTCTTAGTTTAGAGCAATCTTACGGTACACCCATTATCTCTTAAAAGATAATACTTAAAATTAATCTGGATCATTGATTTTAGATATGATTAAAAATAAACTAAAATTAAAAATACTCGGTGATCAACAGATAATTAGAAAGTCAGCGTAGAAAATTAGAAAGTACATGAAGAAAATTAGAAAGTTAACGTAGAAAATTAGAAAGTCTGCGTAGAAAAATAAAGAGTGACTTATTACCTCGTATGAGGTAATATGTCACTATCTTTAATCCTAACCATTAGATCAAAATAAATAAACGGTCTATAATCTTTTTTTGTGTATCATAAAATTTACCCTCAGATTACTGTTTGTAATAATTTAACGCAACAGAGGCACCAGGAGGGGATATTCCATGGGAAACAATGGCATATCCCATGCCGTATTGGCCCTTCGAGTCTGGTGCTCCATCAGAGCAGGCTGCCATGCTGAGGAGACCCCCCGAATATTGTACAACACACTTGGTGTTGCATGATGCTACCATGAGGATCGGAGTGCCCTGTCCATCCTCAGCCCAAATATCGTCTGTGCCTACATTAATTCTCTATGCCAACTAGAAATACACACATCCATTTTTAAATCATGGACACTAGGATTTGAATTTTAGTAGATAGAGTTGTACTCGCAACTCTATCGCCACGCTAATACCCTTTTTGTCTAATAATATAAGCCATGTATGTAGTTGAAAAAACTGATCTTTTAACTTTTTACTAATAATTAAGTTAAAAGCATGTTTTTTATGTATGTGATATATGAAAATACTTTTGTTTGGTATTAATTTTATATTTGTTAATGATATATTACAAACAAATTAATAGTCAAAATTCTACGTTAAAGTTTGGGTAAAAGTTTTATGTCTTATATTACTATTACTAGAAAGTGGAGCATCGCTACAGAAATGCCCATTTTAAAAATTTGTTTTCTACTCACATCTGAAAATTATATTCTTCATTTTTTTAATGTATTATTAAGGAATCCTCTTTTTATCTCGACTTTATATTATTCGCTGGTGCGCTGTTTAACAGGAGCTGCTAGCTAGGAAAATAACAGGCATATCTCGATGTTGATGCCGTGATAGGGATGTTTACTTTTTTTAAAAAAAAAAATCCCCCCTTTTCTGTTGAGATAGATGCTTATTGATCTCTTTAATCATGTGCAACAGCAGATCCAAAATTTCTTATAAATAAACTTGATCAGCTCTAAAGGATTTATATCTGTACCAAATGTTGCCGCAGTAACAGCGATTCGTAGCTAGATCGATCAGCATAGTGCGGATGCAAGAAGAGCAGCTTAATTTCACTCTGCCAATGGTCCGTTTCGTCGCTCGTCATTTCGCAGCGATCGACGTGCGAATCACATGCATGCAGGCAGGCATATGGCGGGATGGTCCATACGGACGCAACAACCAAAATTAAGCAACAACAAAGCGATTACAAAGGATTCCAATGGTTCGTACGCGCATCGAGCAGAAGCACCAACTGCGCTGCGCCTGTGCGCCGCGGACGAATACATCTCCGGCTGGCCGGCCGGCGGCGTCGGACGTCGGGTGGGCAGTTTGTTCCATGTATTCGGTTTGGTAAAAATACTGGTTTGTAGAAAACACAAACCGAACAACAAGTTCGAAATAAAAAACCAAAATATTTATGTTTAGTTTTTTTGTAATTTTTGGTTTTACCGAGTATATCCACATCAAACAAAAAAGAGCTCGAGGATGCTGCGAGAGCGGGGGGTGGCTTGATGGCGCGACGGCCTGCAGGCAGTCAGTGGTGGCGCGGTGGACAGGCGAGCGAGCAGTGTACACGTAGGTCTTTGCTTTATTTTTTCTTCGATTTTTCACAAATAAAAAACGAACCAGAAATAAAAAATGAAGTTAATAAAAACAAAAACATAAGAATATAGAAAAACCAAAATAGTGTTTACTTCAGTTTGATAATTTTCGGTTCTGGATTAATTTTTGTCCGTCCTGAAAAGCATATAGCGCTGGCAGAGCAAAAATTGCAAGCAGGATTTTGGGCCGATTTAAGCCATCCCATGAAGCACAAGGAATTGGGCTTAATTGTATCGAGGGCAAGCATCATAGACAGAACCATTCTAAACAGATGAATTCGCCTTCCCCTAAAATAGGATTTTTTTAATAATACATTTTTTATTCAAAATTTCTGGTATATGGATTTTAGAAATTATAAAAATAGCCCTCTGTCAGGCTATGGTTTGCCGATCTAAGGCATATCAGCCTAGATCGGCGGATGGTCTACCGACAGAAGCCTGCCCACGCCGACTGAGATCACGTAGGCTTCTGTCTGCTGATCTAGGCTGAGATCAGCCTAGATCGGTAGATGGAAGCCTGCGCTCGCTGATGTAGGCCGATTGGTCTAGATCGACAGACCCTGCCGTCTGCAGATCTAGGCCAGATCGGTCTAGATCGGTAGTCCATAGCTGATAGAAAGCTATTTTTGCAATTTCTGAAATCCGCATATCGGATTTGAAAATTTGAATAAAAAATATATTATTAAAAGAAAAAATTCCCTAAAATAAATGGATAGTGTTATAAAAAATCATCTGTAATCTGAAAAAAAATGAAAACTTAATAGGAGATCTAGGGTTTTAGCCCAAAAGGCCCACACTTATAAACCTCCCAGCTCCAAAACCATCCCTTCCCACTCCCCCGTCGCGCCGCCACCTCTCCCCATCTCGCACCCTTTCCATCCCTAGCTCCCCTCCTCCAGGCGGCGACATCGACGATGGCGGCGGCTGCGGCAGGCGGTGCCCCGCGGGCGCTCTCGCAGAGGGAGCAGGACATCCAGATGATGCTGGCGGCGGACGTGCACCTCGGCACAAAGAACTGCGACTTCCAGATGGAGCGTTATGTCTACAAGCGCCGATCCGACGGTACCAGGGCCCCTCTCCCTCCCCAATATCTACCCGGTCGCACAGATCATACCTCTCTTGGATTTGGATTTGGCTGGTTGCGATCATCTCACTGATGCGCGTGCTTCGGTAGATCTGTTTGAGTTCGTGTGCGTGATTATGTTGCTTCCCTGTGACTAGTAGCTAAAGGCACTATGTTAGGATGCGAGATTTGGTAGGTTTGGCGGATCGTAGAATGATAGGATTAGATATTCGCCTGCTTCACCTTGATGGCGTCGAGACCATGTCGTGGCACAAGACTGTCCTTTTTGCTGGGTTCAACAGATGCTTTATTTTCGAGGGGATCAACTGTTTCAGCATATGTAGGCATGAATTGTGGGTTCTACTGTATATTTATAGGCATGAACCCAGGACCTATGTAATGATTTTAAATCTCTTATGTCTTCAAGATTTGGACTGTCCAATTCCAGTTTCTCACAAATGCTAAATGCCAGCAACACCAGCTCCTTTTTATAATTTGTAACATTGTAGCGTAGATATTCTCCCTTTCATATTTTTCGTTGTAATGTAGCAACTTAATGAGGGTACATGGAACGTAGAATTTATCATTTCTTTTATGCTTGAATAAGGCAGGAATGTTAAATGCCTCCTTCGTCTGCATTTATTTTACTTGTTCCTTCTTGTTTGTTGTGGGTCGCACCTCATCTCACAGACACAGGCGAATAGATTCTCTTTTATGAATCAATTGTGGTGACCAGAGGTTTAAGAAGCTACACGCATATTTTCCTCCAGGTATTTTCATCATCAACCTTGGCAAAACTTGGGAGAAGCTTCAACTGGCTGCCAGAGTGATTGTTGCGATCGAGAACCCACAGGACATCATTGTGCAATCTGCTAGGCCTTATGGTCAGCGGGCTGTCCTCAAGTTTGCACAGTACACTGGCGCTCATGCCATTGCTGGCAGGCACACTCCTGGTACCTTCACCAACCAACTGCAAACCTCATTCAGTGAGCCACGTCTTCTCATCCTGACTGACCCTAGGACTGATCATCAGGTATTCTTTTTTTTCTATGGCCTTTTTATGCAATGGAGTTTGCAAATGCATCTGCTATCTGGTAATGTGTTGGTTAAACTGTGTGCAGCCAATCAAGGAGTCTGCTCTTGGAAACATCCCTACCATTGCTTTCTGTGACACTGATTCTCCTATGCGCTATGTGGACATTGGCATTCCTGCCAACAACAAGGGAAAGCAGAGCATTGGTTGCCTCTTCTGGCTACTTGCCAGGATGGTTCTTCAGATGCGTGGCACAATTCTCCCTGGGCACAAGTGGGAAGTCATGGTAAACATTGATAATTGATGCTCACGTTTTGATTGTTTGTATTTGGATTTCTCCATGAATTTTGTTTTGCATGTGACCTTGGCCTCTGTATTCTAATTACTTGTTATTACTGTTTCTCTTTTGTAGGTTGATCTTTTCTTCTATAGAGATCCAGAGGAAGCAAAGGAACTGGAAGAGGAGGAGGCTGTAGCAGCTCCTGAATATGGTGCAGTTGCTGAGTATGGTGCTCCTCCAACTGATAATTGGGGTGACCAGCAATGGGGTGGAGAGGCTCAACCTGCTGCTGTGCCTGCTGCAACAACTGCTGACTGGGGTGCTGCTCCAGGTTTGTTTTATTTCTTTAATAATCTTGTTAATTTAGCTGTGTCTAAATTATACATTGAGTACATGATCTTTGCCCTTAATTGTTTTTCCTGTTCACCTCAATATGATGTTTAATTAATTATGAGCTCATTTGAGTGCGACATTATACTCTGTTTTCTAATATTTTTTATTCTTCATGAGTGCTCCAATACCTAGGTGATATTTAGTTCTTATAGTGTGAACAAAATGCCCTTGATAACCAGTGCGATTCGCTTTGGGCTTGTGGCATTTGTGGGAGGGTAAGTGGGATATTAATGATGGCAAAACGAGAAATTGTGCACTCGGGCACATCGGTTAATAAAAATAAGGTTCATGGCAACAAATATATTTGATAAAGATGGGAGAAGAATCTGATGTTGAATGAATAGAACCTCAATTGTACTGTGTTTATGTTGATGGTATATTAAGCATGGTTGTTAAGGCACCGCTTAAGCGCCAAGGCGAGCCAAAGGGATCAAGGTGTCTCTCTGCCTTGACTTGCCCTCCATCTTGTGGGCACAACCATACGAGAGATAAAGAACAGAGTGGAGAAGGAATTGTAGGCAGTGGCCTCCATGGCTCCATCCTGCAGTGCATTTGCTCTGCCATCCTCCTCTCTGCCTCACCGCCGGTGTCCTCCCTGTCTTGGTCTCGTCCTCTCCAGCACATCCATGTTGTCCTGTTCCCCTGCTCTGCTCTGGTTGTCCCTCTCCCTCCCCTCTCCTTCCTCTGCTCTGTGCTGGGTCTTCCTCTCTCTCCCCCATCCTTCTGCTGCTGTCAATTTGTTCCTCTCCCCCCTCTTTTCTGCTTGATATCGTGCAACAGATATTGCCCTTGCTGCTTATTGTGGGCTTGTGGCGGCTAGGGTTAGGAGAGAGCCAGGCTGGAAAGTTATGGAAGTGGGAGAAGACCACATGTGGCACATTTGGACCAACCTAGTACATCACATGGGCTATTAGGTTTGGGCTTTAGTGTGTGATGTGGTGTTATGGCCCATATATCTCTCCTTTTTTGACCATGTATAAGCATCACCTCGCCTTACCACCTTGGCTGTGAGGCAGGCCTGGTTTGCCTTGTTTTGCCTTACCGCCTTAACAACCATGCTATTAATTTTCTTAGTCTTGCTAGTTAGACTTGACTTATGTGACTAGTTTGTTGTCCCTTTTTATGGTTTATATGTTTTGATTATATTTAAAAAGGTAGATTATAATATCGTAAAGGATGCATGGAGAATCTAATGTTGAATAGAGCCACAGTTGCACTGTGATTATTGTGCGGGCTTGTAAATTTTTCTTTAGGTTTCTTTCAGTTAGATTGAATACTCTTTAAATATTGGAACATGTACTAATGTTTGTTGTGCACTCAAACTGCAGCTCCTGTTGCTGCGGAAGGATGGGATGCAGCTGCCGTCCCTCCTCCTGCTGCCGCGCCTCCTGCTGCTGCCCCTCTTTGGGAAGAAGGCAGTGCTCCAGCCCCTACTGGCTGGCAGTAAGGGATTTATGCATGGGTCATCATTCATCAGCAACTGGAGGAAAGAAGAGTTACTTAACATTATGTTTGTATTGGTAGATCTGTTTAAGTAGCTCCATGTTAAAGTATTGCGTAATGTTAAGTGCGAATCAGTTTTGAATGTCCACTCAGGTGGGTACTGGTTGTTAACTCCTTTCTTGTCAACTTTCATGGATAACATTGCTTCAAGGCATTTTGTGAGCAAATGTTATGACTTGCAGCTTTCTGGTATTTTTGCTTGTTGATCTGGGTTGTCCTTTTATGCCACTTAACCTAGTACTTACTGCCATTCTCCGCGCGCATGACTTGAAAGTAGGTTCTACCATGCATTCTTTTGGCATGCATCTGTTGCATATATGTGTTGTCTGACAGTACTGATGGCTCAGACCATCTGATTGGGAATTTGATTTCTGAAGTTGATGCAGTACCAATGTCCACTGCCAGTTCATGGGAGAAGCAGTAGCCTTGGCTGAGTTAAGTCGCAGATTATGTGGCGAAGTTCTTATGCCGCAGCTTAATTATTTTTCATGTATTGAAGATTCAGGCAAACCATCTCGCTATCTGACAACTAAGAATGGTGCAATAGCTATTTGCTTTCTGAGCGGCTCTTGAAAGTTCATCAATACGAGTGGAGGCGGCCTTATCGTATCATTCGACAGGTTCCCCCCAACTAGCATGGCATTTAAGCGCCCCATCAGCCCTACGTGCGTTTGGTGGAGTATTCACGCACTTGTCTGCCAGAATCAACTTACATGCTGTTTGCATGCTTGGCACTGCGAAATGAACTACTATTAGAGTCCCAAGTTGAACGTCAGAACAAATCTGTACTCATTTGGTTTTCCCTTTTAGCTGGAACGTGCAAATTTCATGAACCCGTGTGTACGACTAAATCGTCGGCCCCTGCACACAAGACACAACTGTTTAACTGATCAAACCACACCTGGCTGACCTCAATGTTTCCCAAACGGACTCGGGTTGTCTGCAGTAACACTATTCCCACAGTGCTATGAGTCCTGTGCTACAGCCTACAGCCCTCGGCATTAGCACAATACCTTCAAAACTGTTAAAAAAAGATAAAAAAAACTTTAAATAATATTCTAAAATTTAAAATTAGGTAGTTTTTGAGCTTTAGGAGAAACAAGCAGTGCCTAAGTTATTGTTGGATTCGCAACTAAATGCTGCAGATCATGCTAGCTGCAACAGCCAACGCAGGAAGGAGGATGCTGAGCTCGCAATCTCAGCAACTACATTCTACAGATTTGCCGTGGCAAACATGGCCTCATCAAACAAGCGTGAGCCGGCAAGAAATTCCCTGCAAGTTTCAGCTAACCCGTGTGCGCATTATCGGTGGTACTAAGCTTGGAAGCTAGAATTAATTTTCGACGTGTACGTACGTACTTGCCTGACGACCAGATTGGGGCACGCATTGCATGCTGCTGCTACCTGCTAAGCACGCCGTCGGCGTTTGCTTTTGCTACCAGCGATTCAGTGAATGTGTTTTTCCCAGTGTCAGAGGTGCATATCTGATATCTGGTCTAGAAGCTGTCCATGAGAGAATCATGGACACCGGGTCAAGTTTTGCTTTGATATCTGGCACATCAGGAGCACTGACTAATTGACAATCTGGAATGCAAGTACTCGAGTTTTCGCTGGTTAGTGCTCTTCCCTGCTCGAGGTTTCTGATGATCAATCAGGACGCTTGCAAGTCCCCATGCTAACCAAACCAAGAATGTCTGCAACCAGTTTTAGAATCGGCCGGCTGGAATAGTAACTTGCATTGTTATAGCAGACTTTTCAGAATTCTCCTTCTTAATTAATGCCTCCTCAAGTCCTTAGCATACAACTTGGGCTTCTCTGAGTCAGCAACAACCTGTAGAGAGTTTTTGCACGACTCATCGGTCCTCACCAGGGAAGATATAAGCTAGCCAATGTGCTCTACACATGTTGCTGCCCTGAAGAAATCAAATTCTGCAAGTGCACGAGATCTTCAGCAAAACGGATGGACTGGATGCTAACTTTGCTTGTAGCATCAACACCAAGAAAAGCATGCCCCCTTTTCTGTACATGAATGACAGGACGACGAGGTAGCGACGCAACAAAACCAGGTCATGGACTAGAACGGACCAAAATAGGCGGCTGTACATAAGAACAAAAGGAAAATAAAAAAAGGAAATTACACCAAAGACTGACGCTGTAGCCATGTTTTTTTTTTTCAAATGGTGCCGTTGTCATGATATCAGGCATCTTGTCTACATCCCAGTCAACTTATGTCACAGGCTTGAAAAATATCTTGGCTGTTTTTTTTGAAGATGTATAGGTTGAAACTTAAGTATGGTCCTCTGACTCTATGATCCTCCACTGGTGTAAGAAGCAAGAGGCAGGGGCGGACCTATCATAGAGCAAGGGGTTACAGTTGTACCCCAAATTTTTTTGCAAAAAAGAAATCATGTATAAAATTTGCAAATCAATTTTAGAAGTAGATATTGGCACCTATCATTACACAAACAAGTTCATGGCTTAATGGAGAAAGAACCTGCACTGGTTCTGAGTTCGATCCTCGTTGGCTTCAGTATTTTTTTCCTTTTTGATAGCAGAATTTTTTTCTTATTCACTTTCCAGTTTGAGTATTTTTTTCTTGGTTCAGACTGATAGCAGGATTTTTTTCTTATTTACTTTCCAGTTTAGGGAATACAACTTATTATTTACATACATGCTATGTTACGTTTAGTGACTAGATCAAATCAAACACTTTGTTGTTTGTGACTATATATCACGATGAAATATAACTTTATTATTATGATGTTTGAATTATTTATATTTAAATAAGTTTATAACCTAATCTTTTAATTTAAGACTTATCATATTATTTAGTACATGTATACTGAATTGCGGTGTAAATTTAATAATTATGTACTCAATTAGAAAAATATTTTTACCGAATTGTATATGGAGATTTCGACGCGACATACCCATTGGTAAAATCCTAGATCCGCTGCTGTCTTCAGCTTATTATTGATTGAGTTTATTTTTAACATCATATTATTTTCTATGTTTGTAGTATGTTTAACTTCGTACCCCCATCGTTAAATTCCTGGTCCGCCACTCTCAAGCAACTATGATATTACAAGAGTAATAGTAGGAAAGTTAGTCTTGTGTTTTCTCAATCATTGCCTTCTTTTAA
Source organism: Zizania latifolia (assembly GCA_000418225.1). NCBI lineage: Eukaryota > Viridiplantae > Streptophyta > Magnoliopsida > Poales > Poaceae > Zizania > Zizania latifolia. The sequence continues at coordinate 249,517 of KE372388.1, forward strand.
TTTCTGCAGGTATTTTCTTCAAGTTACTTTTGTAGTAAAAAACCATTGTGATTTTTTCTTCTTTGTAGTTTTGTACATATCGCTAGCTTTGAGTACCTATCTTGGATAGTTATATGGAAAATTGAAAGGGACTCCAAATAGAAAGTCATACTTTTTTTAATTTTTATTGCTTAATTCTGTCAACAATACATTTTTACCAGGTACATAATACATGAAAAAACAATAAAGGTGTCTTGAACAAAAGTAACTGAATTAACCATCCTCCAAGAAACACAATTTGAAATTATTCTAGTTATAACTAAAAGTTTTGGGAGTGGGTATTATTTTTTTGAAAAGGATTAGGCTCCTTAAATTTCTATGGATTTAAATTCTTTTTGAGAGGATTCAAACAAAATTTTGGAGAAAATATAAAGAAGGTTTAGCTATGTGGAGTTTCTTGTAAAGGCTAACTCTTACCCATATAAATACAAGATCAATTCTTCATATGTCCATATAAAAACAAGATTAATTATTGATATGTCATCAAAATTTCACACATTCTCTTATTCGTAATTCATTGTCTTATTGACATATCTTTCGCAATCCTATGAATTCAAATTTGCATGGCTCATGTTCCCTTGTTTTTTCTTTCATTCCTAAAGGATAAACCTTCTATCTAGAAAATTACTATGTTCTCATACAGTTTCACTCAATAGCCAACATTATTATAAATTTCTACATTCAATTTCACAAGTCATAAGTAATACAACAAATCACGTGTGGCGATAACTCAGGTACCTAACACCAGTTCAACCGTAACAAACATATCTAGAGGAGAAGTATGAATGGCATTACGATAGAGTTATGGGTGCATGACTCTATTCACCATGATTTAAATTCTCGTACCCACAAATATTATATATACGTGGGTATCATTTTAATATTCTATCCACCGAAATTAAAATTGTCGTGCTCATGAATATTTTACTCTACCTTTTAAGATTTAAATTCTCGTACTTACAAATATTATACATGGGTATCCGTCTCTGTGAGCATGTGATAAGGACACACTCCCATGTATATGAGTGTGGTGCGTGTGCATGTGTATGTCTCGTACCTAATTGCAGAAAAAACAAGAAAACAATGCCACACTCACATTTTCTCGCTGTGTGCACCCATCAGAAGCTCTCACTGTCAAGTGTCTCTCATGTTGTAATCTCAAAATCTAATCCATATCTGCGGGCAAACTCTGGGGGTGCATCCACAGCCGTACCTGGCATCATCAAAAATCCAAACGCACATCTCACCCTTGTCCTTTCACACACACTCACACAAACACCAACCAAACCAAAACCACATTTTTTTCTTTAATAAACACAAATTTTTCTTATTAAAAACACCTGTTTTCTGTACTTCAAAAACTAAAACCACACGAGAAAAAGGTTAAAAATTGCATCTGTTTCGTTTCGTTTTGTTTTCTTCATCTCTATTAAAAATCGTCCACTTCCTCCAACCCACCTCGCGTCGAGCACTGGCAATGGCGGCGTCCGCCCCGTCCGCCACCTCCCAGATGCGCCCAAGCCGCCTCCTTTCTTATTAAAGCCTGCTCGCCGCTTCGCTCGTCTCCCGCTCCCACAAACCCCTACCTAACCCACCTCGCCCCGAGCGCCGCACGCATCTCGTCGCGTGGCCCCCGGGTTCTTGGCCCCGCCGTTCCCGTGGAGCTTGCTGGCCCTTGGATGCGCCCGATCCCCCTGCCGCTAACCCGTGTGCCTCGCATCGCAGTCGCGCCGTAGGGATCCAGGCCGTGAGCAATGGCTGGGGTGGCGCCGCCGCTGTGCACCTGGCTCGCCGCCGCCTGCCTGTCGGCGGCCTGCGGCGATGACGAGAAGGAGAAGCTGCGCAAGTACGGCGGTGGCGGTCTGTTCGGCTCGCGCCGCCGACTCGGCGCGCGGTGCCGAGGCAGGGCGCGCTCTGGTGAGGCCATTTGCCGTTCCATTCTACATCTTTGCGTGCTGTCTCGCTCCGTCGAGTGTATACTGTAAAATTGTAAAATTGCAGTGGGGTTTTGCCACATCGGTAGTATCGATGGGTGCTTTTATGGCGGTAAAGGTGCGAGTTTTATACGGTTTCAGGTGTCACATCGCTCGTGTGCGCATTTGGGATTTGAGGGAGGGAAAGGATTATGCCCTGCATTGTGATGTCATCTTGGTCTAGTATTTTTACCATGTTTAGGGCTCGCCGTCATGTCCATTCATGTATGCTGCATGCTGTTAGAGTGAATTGTTGACTTTGCCATCGGCATGCTTGGTTGCCTATGATTCTTTTCTTATAGTATACCTAGGATTTTGGTCAGAATGGAAGTATACTGGGAGAGGGGGGATATGGCGCAGGAAGAACCAGTTGGAAAGGCTAATGTTTGACATGGTACTAAAGAAGACTGAAATCTTGTCATGGGAAAGCATATGTTTTGATGATATTGCTAACTCACAACTTCCATTGCAATCTAACTGCATTCATTACATGCCTGCCTAGTGAATTATCTGAACAAACAATCCTGCTATTCATCAATTTTGGAGTTTCTGTTGGTGTCATGTAGTGTCCTAACAGCATGTAGATGACCAATAAACTGGTTCTTGAAGAAGCACCCAATTGAAAAGCTTGTTTTGGTCTGGGCGCTAAGTCAAATTAGTTCCCCACCATCTAAATGAGATTTTGTATGAACTGCAGGAATAACCATGGCTGTTGCTTTGCATCCTGAAAGGGGAGCTGTGGAAAGCAAGAAGCCTGATATTAAACAACGGAGGGTAGTTGTCACTGGCATGGGCGTCGTGACACCATTAGGCCATGATCCTGATGAGTTTTACAACAACCTTCTGAAGGGTGTTAGTGGAATAAGTGAGATAGAAGCATTTGACTGCTCCAAATACCCCACGGTATTTTATTTTTACTACTGGATGTGGGATTTCATTTTACAATTTAGTTGAAAACTATATTTTTCTTTTGTTCAGCGAATTGCGGGAGAAATCAAATCCTTTTCGACAGATGGTTGGGTTGCACCAAAGTTAGCTAAGAGAATGGATAAGTTCATGCTATATTTGATAACTGCTGGGAAGAAAGCTTTGGAAAATGGTGGAATCACTGAAGAAATCATGAATGAGTTGGAAAAAACTAGATGTGGAGTTCTCGTTGGATCTGCTATGGGTGGCATGAAGGTTCAAATCCTCACACACTGCATTACTTTTACTTCCTAAAAGAAACAATTACTTTTTATCATTTCAAACTTTCCACTTCAATCTACTTCAGCTTATGGTGCTAATTTAAGCAGGTTTTCAGTGATGCAATTGAAGCATTGAGGGTATCTTACAAGAAGATGAACCCATTTTGTGTACCTTTTGCAACTACGAACATGGGTTCTGCAATACTTGCAATGGATCTGGTGCCTTATATCATCTGTCCTTTCATTACTTTTTAATAAGTTTTCTCACTAATTAGTTAGGAATCCTCGATAATTAAAATCGTATTCCTATGTAGGGCTGGATGGGCCCAAACTATTCCATCTCTACTGCTTGCGCAACCAGCAATTTCTGCATACTAAATGCAGCTAATCATATCAGAAGAGGGGAAACTGTAAGCCCCTCCATCTTCTTGTGATCTCTTCTGCAAAATGAAAGTATCCTAATTGCAATTTATCCTAAAAATGTAGGACTTGATGCTCTGTGGTGGTTCTGACGCACCAATTATCCCAATCGGTATGCAGTTTTAATTATCTGAGATATCATTATTCTCAAATCCCAACTGTTATCAATTCTGATTTTACTTGAGTCTTGTGCTTTTTCATGCTTAAGCTGAGCTCGCTGTTTTGATTATTTGAACTGTTACATGCAGGATTGGGAGGTTTTGTGGCCTGTAGAGCTCTTTCACAGAGAAATAGTGATCCTGCAAAAGCTTCTCGGCCTTGGGATGTGGTTAGTTGTTCAAGAATATTTTTTTACACAGCAACTATTTTTAACCAGTTGATTTGATTCATGCGTCTACACTGCATAGTGCATATTTTATGTCAATGATGGATCACAGCATTCTTATTGGCTGAGTGCACATATTACTTATGGTGATGATTCTGTGGAACTCTCATTGGTCCAATACTCTCTTATTTATCTTTTGTGTCACAGGACCGTGATGGATTTGTCATGGGAGAAGGGGCTGGTGTGCTTCTTCTGGAAGAACTTGAGCATGCAAAGGTTCCATTCAAGCAATTTCCATGGTCCCTTGTTTGTCAAATTTATCTTTTTATCTGGTTGGTTCATAGTGATTTTATTCAAATGCTAAGAGCTTCCAATATGGATATACATTTTGCAGCAAAGAGGTGCAGAAATATATGCTGAATTCCTAGGAGGAAGCTTCACATGCGATGCATACCACATGACTGAGCCACATCCTGAAGGTGAAGAATATGATTATACCTTGTGTATTTGTTATTCCATTTGTGGTTCTCCTGTTTTCCTCATTTTTGCTGGTCTATATAGATACTAATATTATGCTGATATAATATCAGGGAAAGGGGTTATCCTTTGCATTGAAAATGCGCTAGCAGATGCAGGAGTAGCAAAGGAAGACATTAATTATGTAAATGCCCATGCAACATCCACACAGTTGGGTGATTTGAAGGAATTTGAGGCTCTCAGCCATTGTTTTGGACAAAATCCTCAGGCATGCCTCCTGATTTCAGAAATCTTATATTTCTTTTGAAAACCTTTGCAATTTCTATTGATTCTGAGTTCCATATATTAAAGCTTTCACTGTAATGCAGCTTAGAGTAAACTCAACAAAGTCAATGACAGGCCACTTGCTAGGAGCTGCGGGTGGAATAGAAGCTGTCGCTGCTATACAAGTAAGTATTCATATTTGAACTCACTACAGAATAAGGTTTTTTGTTGTGGGGTAGTTGGAAATGTGCCAATCCCTGGGTGCCTGTGAGTTCCCTCCTGGCAGGTGGTACCCATGAGTTTTCCCATCATGTGACCTAACACATGTATCCACCATGGAGACTTGGAGAGTACTTTAGGTCAGAACCAGCATCTCATCACCCTCTGCTACAAGCATACATTAAATTCACATCCCATATCCTAAGTTCACACCACCAGCACCCAATGTCCCAATCAACATTAGAGCTCCCTTGCTGTTGCTGACTAGTGTGCTCTCACTCTATTGAAAGTTTATGAAATTCCCAGATGAAAATCAAGATCCAATTTAAGAGTTGAATTTGTCCCAGTCTATAACTTTCAGTTTTTGGGGTGGAATTTGAGGAAATCAAGTTGGAATTTACAAATTATTTTACACAATAGTGCAAGGTGACTTTTCAAATTTCCCAGTGAAAATTGGTCCATTTGAGAGATGAGTAGTTACTGTAGTTTCTTGTAACCTAAGCTTTGGATTTTGCATGGAAGCTGAAAGATGTGGTTTGTTTGAGTTGTAATCAGTCAGAATAAAACTTAGACTGGTTTACTGGATTTAGGATTCTGACCAGCCATGAGCCCATGACTGGAGTTTGGTCCCATACTTAGGGCATTTAATATTGCATGGTTATGAAGCTGACTTCAATTTTGTCTGTACTCACATTATGGCAATATGGCATACCATGCCATGTGGGTAGGTATAAAAATTTGAGCTAAGCTGGAATTTCAATACTCAACCATTCTGCTATTTCCTAATTTCTCTGGTTCTGTTGATAAATTATTAAGTACCGCATAGTTGCCTGTGCAAACATCCCTTGAAAACTAAGGTGCAATTAAGGGCTACTAGTTTACTACACTGCTTACAATTGGCAATTTGGCATTTAACTTTCTAATAGATGCTGTGGTGAGCTAAGAATTTATTTTCCAAAATGTTTGGTTTTGTACAATCTACAAATGTTTTTTGACTTTTTCGGTATCATGTGGGAGTTGGTGTCTCAGGGGAAGGGGTTGTTGAAGTTGAAAAGACATGGAATTCTTTTTGTATACCATAGAAGTGTACTGTAGCCAATCTTTTTTAAAATTTAATATTCTTCTATGTAGTATTAACCTGTTTTACTGATGTTACCACTGTCAAAAAATATGCATGGTTCTGAATTTTTATGCAAACTGCTTCCACAATGTTTTTTATTCTAGTAGTGCCAATTCACCCATTTTCATATACCAATCTACCCTTAGGTGCATTTGGATATCAACGGGCACTCGTACCAAACCTAAAGGCTAAAAGTTTATCTGCCGATGACAGAAATTGTCGCAATTAACCAAGTACCATCAATTCATATCATTTTGGATAATCACTGCTTGCTAGACATGTTTTCTGAGAAAAAAATCATTCATAGCCTTTTATTTATTCAAGGCTTGCAGATAATTCTCTTTTTTTGAAGTAAAATAGTAGGAGAGGCTCATACTGAGGGTTGTATATTAAAGAAAGACCCAGAGGTCAAAGAAATACAGATAACAAAAAACAAAGAAGAGAGATGGAGAGAGAACAAAAAGGACTAGAACTGAGAGTCAGATTAACAGAAGAGTTCTCTGGTCCTCTTTTAACCTATAGGATTGAAGAGTTAGTTCCTCTTTGAAAGCCTTTTTCCAGCTCTGTGGGCTTGGTTGCTTATTCTAAAAAATAAGGCAATTTCTTTGCTTCCAAACAATCCAATCCCCTGTTATGAAAACTTCCATGAAAAGAGGTCCTCTGAAATTGTCCCTTGATGTCGTCAAGTGTCAACATGTTGTAGAAGGGTGTTACTAGGTTCCGGGATATTCCAATGGGCTCCCAACATCTGGTACTGTAGGGGCAATTGAAAAAAAGATGGTAGGCTGTTTCCTGTTGGTTTAGAGCGCAGAGGACACAATTGAAGTTGTTTTCTATTAGGAAGTTCTTTCTTTTCAAAATGTTTCTTGTGTCGAGTCTGCCCATCAAAAGTAGCCACATGAAGACCCTGAGCTTATTTCAACACCTTGATTTCCCAGTGTTGAAAAAAATCAGCCGATTTGCCGATTAACTTGTACTCGGCAGCCTACCGGTTAATTTATGGTACAATCGGCACATTAATCGGCCCCTGCCGATTAATCCTCGCCCAGCCGCATCACGTCTCCCTCATGGGCGTCGCCCTCGCGCCCACTGCCACTGGCGCCGCCCTCTAGATGCCAGAGCAGCCCTCCCATCTGTGCCGCACATCAGGTCGCCACCCTCGCGCTGGCATCGCTCTCCCGTAGCAGCCTCACACTGGAGCCGCCCTCCAAATGCCACTGCCAGAGCAGCCCTCCCACCTGCGACACACATTGGGTCGCTGCGCCACGCATCGGGTCGCCGCCCTCGCGTTGGTACCGCCCTCCCGTAGCAGCCTCACGCCGGAGCCACCCTCCCACCGCAGGCGCCACCCTTCCGCCACAGCCTCACGCCGGCCTTGAGAAAAAGAGAGAAGAGGCAGACATCTCAGAGAGAATGAGAGAGATGACTGAGGCGAGAGAGACGCCTTCTTTAAAAAGAGAGAACACAAGCAAAGGGAGAGAGAGAGTGAGAGAGACAGAGAGATAGGCCGAAGGAGAGATAGAGAGGACAGCAAGCCTTAAGTGCCAACTGCCACCATCTGTCAATTCTCTTGGCTAGAAGTGCAGCATGTTTGACTAGAATTGTATGTTAAGTATCAAGACTCTAATATTCAACTGATTAATTGGTCAACCAGTTAATCCAGTTAATCCCTGATTAACCGATTAATCCCTAATCCTTGGCAGACCAAAGCTACCGATAACCGATTTTTCTATCATTGTGATTTCCAAATCCACTTGAAGATATGTGGGAGATTTATATGGCTGTAAGGTAAACCATAGAGTTTTCTGGATGAGAATCTGCTTGTTCCCCAGATGTAAGACCATCTATCCAGGTTGTTTGGTTGTATATATGTACTGCTGAGGGTTTGATGAAGCTGAATAGATTCCTGGAAAGCCTGCTCTGATAAAGGGATGTGAAATGGTTGGTCTATTCTATTGTTTGCCAAGAAACCATAGACAGACATTTTTGTTTGTTGCGAATGAAAACAGTCTAGGAAAGGAGACCTCTAAGATAGGTTTCCCCCAGGGGTCTGACCAAAAGTACACTGTTGGTCCACAAGGTACTGTACATTTTCCCGCTCTTCTGAAGATAATGCTGAGTCTGCTAATATCCTTCCACCAGAAAGATCCATTTTCAGTTGTCAAGTAGGGTATTGACCCATTTAGATAGCAAGAATTCCTGATGAGCTTTACCTAAGGAATATCTTTTTTATTGTAGAATTTATCCAAGTGCTTGATCAAGATAGCTTTGTTTTGATTCTTCAAGTTGATAACTCCTAGCCCACCTTTTAATTTTGGTTGACATATCTTATGCCATGCTACCAATGCATTAATATCATTGCCTCTCCAAAGGCAGTCCCTTCTAGCTCTATCAATGTAGTCAATGACCTTGGTGGAATGGTGGGGAGACTCAAAGAGCACATGGTATAAGTAGGAAGAGATGAGTGAACCACATTGACTATCTGCAACTTGATAGCATGTGTTAACCAGTTAGAAACAGCCGAAAGTCTTCTGTCTGCTTGAATCATTAGAGGAGCATAATCCTGAACTTTAGGTTTAGTTGTTCCAAGAGGAGGGTAAAGGTAAACCCAGATTAGTAAAAGGCAATTATCCCAATTTGCAGCCAAAAACTGCTGCCAAGTCTTTTGCTTTTTTCTGACTTATATTTGTTAGAATATAAAGTGAATTGTCCGCCTTTCCCTATCAGCTTAAGTTTTTGGGTTAAACTGGTTGGTGCATGTAACTTAATATGGTATCAGAGCTAGATGTCTCGAGTTCAAATCCTGGTTGGCACGCAATTAAATAAAAATTGCAGCCCACTTCTATTCCACTCTTGAGACTTGATGGAGTCTCACGTGAGGAGGAGTGTTAGAAGATAAAGTGAATTGTCCGTCTTTCCCCATCAGCTTAAGCTTTTGGGTTGAACTGGCTAGTGCATGCAACTTAATAATATTGATAGGGATTAGGCAGGATTTTTTGAAGTTAACCTTTAGACCAGTTGATCGTGAGGTCTCCATAATCCCTTTTAGGCAGAATAGTTCCTTTGAGAAGCTTTAAGAAATAGAATTGTGTCATCGGCGTATTGTAGGATAGGGAAATCCCTTGAGCTAGTGTCCTCTATTGGTCTGGAGAGGAATCCCTTGTTTGAGGCTTTATTGATTATGACTTGCAGAAGTTTTGTTGTAATAACAAAGAGAAGGGGGATAAAGGGTCACCTTGTCTAACTCCTCTCTTATTGTTGGATTATCTAAAGTACCCATTTTTCCTTTGAAGGCTTCTAAGTTTTTTCTGTATCAGTATATATTTTCTTTCCATCTTTTAGACCCAAGCTTGTAATTGTGTTGATTCTGAATCTTTCAGACATCGTTAGCAGCCACTATTCAATTTACTGTTTGTCCCAGGCCCAAATGCTTAGTTAAAAGGGTCAAGTGCATGCAATATGTAATAACTGCCTATATTTTGATATCGGGTTTGGATAACCTATCACATGTATTCATTATCTGTAATCAAATGTTTCAATTCAAATGATATTGAGCCATTATTATTGTCTTTCTCATGTTTTTCTATTCATGTGTATGTGCAGGCTATAAGGACAGGTTGGGTCCACCCTAATATCAATTTAGACAACCCGGAGAAAAATTTGGTAATTTCTTTGACAATTTTTTCTTTCCTCTTGTTTTACCAAATTGAGCTATGCTGCTATAAAGAAAAGATATACCAGTCTACCAGACTGATGTGGTTCTATCAGGTTCATGTTTATATTGAACCTTGAAATGAAAGAACTGAACAAACCTGAATTATTAGGTAAAAGAGATTATGTTTGCTCTTCACTTATTCAACTTCAGAAGTATTTGTTTAATTCTATGGCTCCAGTCATAATCCTTTGTAACTTTCTATTGCCATAGATGCTTGGCCCAAATGAACAAAAGCAGGCATATTACAGAAATCCTTATTAGCTTTGTTCAGATCAACCTGTTGCAATAAATATTAGCTTGTAGCAGTTATTTGGAACAGTGACTTTAATCTTGATTTACTTTCTACAAATCCTTTCCACCATGCTTCAATTCATTTAAAGTGCGTGTGATTTCAATATTGATGTAGGATGTGAGCATTCTAGTGGGATCACAAAAGGAGAGATGCGATGTAAAGGTGGCGCTGTCGAACTCATTTGGATTCGGTGGGCATAACTCGTCAATTTTGTTTGCACCCTACAAGTGACTTCAGCTGATGATTTGGTAGGCTATGGTTCGATTGCATCATGGGGACTTTGTATAAGAAGATTACCAGACTGAATAACTTTTCATGAATTGCAAATTACAAAGAAATCCAAGCTTAGTAGAATACGTTGCCATACAACGGAGCAAGGAAAGCAGCTGGGTTTTGTGTATCGGAAAGCAGATACCCCAAGAAACTAAGAAAGGGTGCCCCTTCAAAAGTTATTTCATTTCACATGTGGTGCATGTGCCATGTCGCCCACCTCATTTTGTTTCAGATGTGTAATTGGATTTCTCTTTTATAGAAACTTTATTGGGGCCGGTATTTTTGCTCTCGCCGTTTGCCCGATAGATACAGTGGATTTAGCACAGAACTGCCTATTTGCCCACTCCTTTTGCAGAGGTACTGCGACTTGACTTTTTGTTAAATGTTGATGCCTTACTAACTGTAATAAGCCAATGCATTCAGCTAACTCTTATCATATCCAAAGCCCTGTCATTTCCTTGAAAAGATTCATGCTTCTATTGTTTGATCTGAAGTAAAGCCTCTGCATAAACAACAGTCGTATTGTGCCAGATGCCAGATGGGCACCACAAATCCACCTAAAAAAGTGAGAGAAGCTACTCTAAGCTCCTGTCTGGAGGGACAGTGAAAGTGAGAAGAAGCTGACACTTATTTACTGCCCTAATGCAGCCAATTGAGGTCTTTCATAGCTGCATGCATGCATGCATTACACTTCTGACCGATCGATCATGCGTGTCAGGCTGCACCCAATTGTTCTGCCTGCCACTCTGTTCCTCTAGGCTCTATGTATGTACTCCTACGTGAACAATTACCAAGCTGAAGAAGCTAGCTGGGGCTGGGATGACGCAGGAAATTACAGTGCACTTCTGATCAGGAGGTGTGCATCAATGCTCGTCCGATCCCCAGCTACATGTTTGTGTGCCATCTAGAGTGGGGGCAGCAATTCTTGCATTGGCACACACGAATTAATTAGCAGAGACAAGCCTAGTGCATCACAGATTGACTCAGATTCACAGAGTGAATCAATCATTCACCGTGTGCCAACCCAGCACACAACAGTTGCATGCGTCCAAATAACTGATCAGCGAATATTTGCTCTCGAAAAAAGGGGGAGGGGGAAATGCTGCATTCAGTTTACAACCCAAAGTCAGAATTTGGTTTGAGTTTATTGTACTCGTATCAAATACCAGAGAATTTCAACTGGCAGCTGAATGTGCTCCTATTATAGGCCTAAATTTCCAATATATATATGTACTATACGTACTGTGATCAATACCTTATTAGAGGAAAATTGCATCATTTTTGTTTAAGTTGATAAAAAAACATGTGTAGTTCACTATTGCTTTTAATTAGATACCAAACAACAAAAAGTTCAATCAGCTTGCTCAAGCTTCAAGCAGTGACTTTCTTTTACTTTCCATTGCACAAGAGTGCTAGGCAGGGAATGGGGAAAATATTAAGTCCAGTTTATTATCATTTAAAAATGAATAATAACCTCACAAAAACTGAATAATAATTGTAGTAAGGTACGTATGTCCAATATGTTTTATCAAATAAACTAATCATATATTGGGAATAGTTTGCAAAGGACCTCTTTGAAAATTCTCAAGAGAAATAAATTGTAAACATATAACCTTTTGCTCTAAATAATACTATTTATAATGGGATATTTCTACAGTGCACCTCGATCAAGGTAGGTGATTCATGCATAAAGCTGTCGGTTGAATGAAATTTTTTGGAATAGTTTGTGAAATACATCGTATTGGATAGTTTCAGTAACTAGTAAGATAGCCAAATATTTTGCTTGATTGTGGCAACCTTAGTGTCATGCATGCACACAATAACCTTAATCACTAAAACATTTAAACGCATAACATGCACCATTTAGTTACGTGTTACATACATATTAAAATGCTATATCATATCATTTTTCAACGAAGTGGCATGAGAGTTGCCGATTTTAATATAATTAATTAATTAAGAAGGAAAGTTTACATAATGAAATTACAAGGATAGTACCTGAGTATCAAGACACTTAGAGGGTCGTCCAACGAGCTGGGGTGTGGCTGCTTAATTAATTAGGATGGAACTCAGGAACTGTTCATGAGTGTTGCGCATTTTATCTTTTGAAAATTTAAAAGATGTGGGCGTTTCTTTTCTTTGGATCTCCCAAACTTGCTAGTTTCTAAGATGGTGAGGATTGCAATTGCCCTTATTGTTGGCCTGGTGCAAAAAGACTATATATATTCCCACCGTTGTGTTATCGT
>KE372388.1:262076-282987 GCA_000418225.1 Zizania latifolia
TAGGGATCATTTGGTGGTGATGTCAATATTACAAGTGGTATATCATTAACAACTCCATTATATTATAAGTAATTTTGATCCATCATACATGCAAGTGGATTGGTGTCGGCTTTCTCATACATACGTAGAAATATTGTTCTCACGATATATTTAAAATTAATCAGATTGAAGGATCGGTTTATAATTGCAAGAATATATCAAGCATTACACCTTAAATAACATGTCTGAGAGCATAGTTCACAGAGCCAGCTATATATAATTAACTGATACATTAATGGTCTAATTAAGTGCTTGTGAAATTCACAAGCTATACATGCAGTTACCAAGATGTGCTAATTTATGGTAAACTGCAGAGAGTAGATATACATCAACAACGACGACGCTCAACATGGATGTTAAATAAAAGCACGGCTGATCCATATAATCAAAATCTTTCCCATTCATCTCAGTATTACTTATAGTCATGAAAACGTTTTCATTAATTATTCAAGACAGTGAATTGCATGTCAGCAAAGGAGAGCGATTCTTGCTCAAAACTTTGATGAATTGCTCTCATCCCTATTATCGACGATCATGAGAACCATTCTGAATCCCATCCCTCGATTTCTCCTAGATCCATTCTGCACACCAGAAACATTCATTAATTTTAAAACAAAATGCAATGACGGACATAACTAATGCCCTTATTACCCTGTATTATGAGCTTCCTGTTATGCTAATAATATAAGAACTTTCAAAACGAGCGTGAAATTTGGATTAGAACACTATAATACATATTTGATTAGGTCCCTAATTTTGTTCGGCCAGGGACAAAATTAAAAATATATGCAGTTATCATCATCCATGGGGAGAAATTGATTATATATATATATATAAAATAGAAAAAAGGCATGATATAATAATCAAATTTTACTACTTTGTTCAATTTAGAACGCTAATATTAAGAACCTTGGTGTCAAACTAAATCATACAAACATAATATGTAATTTCCTCATAAATATTGAAAGCACGCGCGAATGCAAATGGTAGTAGAAGAACTCGTTGCATGCATGAAAACTAACTGATCAAACAGCAATATGCCGTAATTTTTATACAATTAAATTCTTCCACCTCTGTGTGCTACCACAGTAGAAGTTTCATCACTTACCGCGGCAAGGAGACGTCTTCGCCGTAGCCCCCATGGTGGTAGTACTCACTGAAATGCATCCCCAGGACGTCAGAATTGCTCTCTTTGGTGCCCTGATGGCCGAGGCTATTGCCAAACCAATCCGGCATGGGTGTCACCGTCAGGTCGTCCTCCGCTGCGTTCAAGGCGCCTCCGGCCGCCGCCGCCTCCCCTGCCGCACCCGCGTCGTCGCCGCCGCCGCCGCCTTCCACGCTGTCGAGGAGCTTGCTCCACCACGCCGACGTGACGAGGTTCACGGTGTCGCTCCACTCGATGTCATGCTGCTCCCCGATCGAGTAGATGGCCGCCATCTCCTCGTCGTCCAGCACCCGGTGCAGCGACGGGTCGGCTGCCAACGAGGTGTTCTCCGTGGTGACGACCGACGACGACATGTCCTGGCCGGCCGTCGTCACCGTCGGAGAGGAGTAGACGGAGTAGGAGGACGCAGGTGATGGTTGGAGTAACGGAGGATCGAAAGAACTAGTACTAATTTTGCCATCATCGGCGACGACGCCATTGAAGCCCTGGAAGCTAAGGTTGAGCCCTAATGGCTGTGCAGGGAGGGAGAGGGGCACCAGGTGATCCAAAGCGGCATGGCCTGAACCAACCATGGGTGCAACTGGTGTGTGGTATGGAAGAGGAGAAGAATAGCTAGTAGGAGCTGAGAAATGTGTAAGTGGTGAGTTATACAAGTAATCTGAGAAGGAAGCATAGCTCATGCTAGCTGCAGAAGCTCTAGTTGCTTGGGCTTGTTCTTGCACTACCTGAACCTCTTGCTGCTGTTGCAGCTGCAGCAATTGCTGCTGCTGCTGCTGTTCTTTGGCTTGTCTCATGGAGGCCCTATGGATCTTGAGAGCTGTGACAATCTCTCTCCTGGCCTCTGCCATGTTGAGTAGCCTTTCCTGGTAAGGCCTGCTTGTGTGCAGCCTCCTCCTGATCTGCTTCTTGTGTGGCTGTGGCTGTGGTGGTGCTGCTGCTTGGGGGGCTTGTTGCTGGTCTTGATCTGGCTGTGGATGCTGGCCATGTGGTTTGGTGCCCATGGCGGTACTCTGCTCTTTGGATCTTGCAGTAGATGAGGAGCTAAGCTGCTTCACAAGGCTCCTAATGTAAGCCCCTGAGAGGTGTGGTTGCTCTTGTTTGGCATTGTTCTTTGAAGAGGAGGAGGAAGTGGTGGTAGTGGTAGGAACTACTAGCTTGTGATTGTTGTTCCTCATCTCAATCACTTTCTCTCTCTCTAGTTCCCTGTCTCTTGCTTCCTAGCTAGAGAGATTCTATCTTTCTTGCTAAAGGGAGCCAGAGATTTACTATGGTGAGGGAGGGAGCTGAGGGAGGTAGGGTGCAAGGGGAGGGGGTGGTGAAGGTGGTATAAATAGGGTGGTACTAGGAAAGCATGTGTGTAGTTTGTTAGGATGCCATATGCTATCCTTTTGGCAATGCATGGTGTACATGGTCTTATGGTAGGTAGGTTGGCAGATAGTGTAGCTAGAACAGACAGCACACAACGGTGGGTCATCTTTTTGGTACTTGAATAACAACATTGACTCTTGCCCACCAGCAGCAGCCTAAGTCTCCTGGCCGGCCCCCATATCTCAGGGATATACATACACATTTTATTCTGGTCATTCAAGGTCAAGGTTTTAGATGGATGCGTGATAGGAAAGAACTGAAGGCTCACAAGGGCGAGTCACCACTTCAACAATTCCTAGCAAGGCATGCATGCTGAGTTTAATTGAATATTCAGACTTGTCATGACTCATGAGATCGAATTTGCCCTTTACATATATGCTTCAAGGCATCCCATTCTTCCGAATTATTGAATGAATCAGAAGAGAGAAATTTACATCCAGTAATTAATACATGAACAACGTCCAGGCAATAGCTAGCCGGCCTGCAAATGGACGCTAAAGTAGCAAGCATGGGGCATGCATGATTCGTTTCAAATATGGCCGACTCCTTTGTTCTGCGATAGCTGCGGTACACAACTGACTCGAGATGAAGTGATAAGATTCATCAATCAATTACATAAAGATAAGCAGGTGGTGTGGCCTACAAAACATAGACTGGTGCCAGCAAGTGGATGTGCATGAATTCTCCTTTAATCTGATGCATGCATGCATGGACCGATCGAAATCGACAGAGAATATGAACTTTGATAGATATATAGATCATAGAGGACATATGATCAATGGTACATATCGACTAGGCAGCCGCAAGTGCAGTCCTCCCCATCTCTGATTGTACCCTACATGATGATAGAATGATTGGCTATGTACGGAGCATGCCTCTCTCTCTCTCTTGCTCACTCTCACTTTCCTGTCAACAAACTAACAAGATCGAGCCGAAAAGATAGAACACATCCTAGCTGGATCAGCATAAGCTAGCTAGCTGCGACAAACGGCCGGAAAGAGGCTGCCTCGACTGATCGCAACATTAATATGCATTAATACAGTCATTATTGCATGATCGGCCGAGCATGCACTGTACATACATATCCAAAACTGAATTCAGATGGGGTGCCCGGTCATGTACGTGCATGCGATTGTTGGCTCTCAACTTTTGGGTGATGCCGGCATGCATGCAGCGGCTATTTTCGTCGTGGACGGTGGATATGATCCTTCAAGACTTAGGGTAGCATGTACTGTTTAGACGGTTAGCTACTACCTATTTCTATCTATGTAACTTAATTTCTTCCCTATCGAATGCAAACCCCCTCCCAATAAATGAGCCTCTCCCTCCGATAACTCATTTCGTCTCCGTGCTTCCCTAATTAAAAAACATATGTTCCTGAGTTCTCAAATCACTATGATTTCAGGCTGTCTAAGACCCGTGCAACCTCGTCACAAACTTGAAAGGTAGTTCGCTTTACCAACTGACCTGTCGTGGATGAAGTATGCATTTATTTTGCTGCCTTGCAAGCTAAGGCCGTCAATTTACTTGCAGAGGGTGGACGTAACATCCTATCTTAGCTACGAAAGCCTCTCTGCATCCTAGCTAGGTTCGTATACATCATGCTGCTGGAGTAAGCTAACATCCCTACAAGCTAATAACCAGGCTATACACATCGTGTATTTATTCCGTATAGAAAAGGCTATACATCGCGTATAGTATGTCTTATCTACAACCTTAGTTCAGAAGCAACATTCCATACTAAATGAATATATGTTAGTCAACATAATTAGGCAATCCAAATGGTATATGGATACCCTCACTTTCTGAGTTGAAAGTTGAATTTTCTTAATACTGCATACTCAATTTTAGGTAATCCAAATATAGATAACGCACACGTACACCAT
The DNA here is from genome assembly GCA_000418225.1 of Zizania latifolia. Taxonomy (NCBI): domain Eukaryota; kingdom Viridiplantae; phylum Streptophyta; class Magnoliopsida; order Poales; family Poaceae; genus Zizania; species Zizania latifolia. Next base: position 266,535 of record KE372388.1, read on the forward strand.
AGTAATTAATGGTCCTTTTCACACAATCCATGGAACGAAAAAATAGTATCGTTTCCGACATCTACATATTCGTATAGCCTAATTCAACTTTAATTTCAAATCATTGCATGCAACTTCTATTATGATATACAATAGACCATATATATATAATAGCTTATAATGTTACAAAAGTATTTAAATACACATCCATCATCTGTCGTATATATGTCCAATCTCACACTACTACGAAAAGCATTTTTACATGCGGACAAATCAAGTTTTGTACATGTGGGTTTGGCCAGCTACAACAAAGGTCTGTACAAATCTATTTTCATAGATTAGTGTCTTAGCCAACTATCTGCCAGAGAAAGAGTATACATGCAAAAATCACAGTAAAACATATTTTAATTTATAAGTAGGTGAATACAATATGGTAGTAGAATAACATTTACCCGATGTTTCTACAAATTGACTGCTCCTATCTGAAATAAAACGACAATCTTGTCGAGCCGGTTGGAGTTGCTTGCAAGGAAGATATATTTTCTTCTTTTTCCACTCTTTTTTGGGCTGCATTGGTCAATATGGCAAAAATTATTCTTTGGAAAATGGCTTGTTATTGGCACATCATGCATATCGATCGCGTGATGGAATAATATAATCAGACAATGATAGGTCGAAACGCTATAGCCAAAACCTAATAACCATACCTAATTAACCTACTGTGTGTACAAGAGAAATAGAATACTTACCTATTTTCTGATTTTAATTCCTTAATTATTAGGTAATCTAAGAATATTGTTCTTAGGAAAATTTTACCGTTTTTGAAGAGATTTTCGGTGTTAATTTTGTTATCTCTTACTATCTCCTCCTCGAGGACGATAAAATTATTCTTTTGTTCATCCTTATCCCAAGTATATATATATATATATATATATGTTCCTCCCACGAAAATACGTAATGTATATTTGATTTGACCTGTGGAAGTAATCATGAAAATTAAATGTCACTGTTGGCTACATCAAATTCGCAGAACGCAGATCGGATTACTTTATATTGGATAAATTTATGGTACGTACGTACAGTTGCTAACACTAGCTACACTACATGAAAACAGGAAATTTTAGGCTAAACCCGACGAAAGTTAGCCTCTTTCGTCGGCAAAACGCTAACTTTCGTCGGTTTTCGGCCGACGAAAGTTAGCATACGAAAGATACTTATCTTCCGTCGGCTAGATTAGGCCGACGGAAGTTCATGGCTGGTCGACACTAACTTCCGTCGGCTGACCATAGCCGATGGGAGTTAAGTTTTTTCTTTTTTTTTGCTTTTTTCTGTCACATTGAAAGAAAACAACTTACCAGAAAAAATAGTGACCACAAAACTTTCATTCAATGATTAATTTGAATAAATATGGATCCAGTTAAAACATTTGTACTCATAATAAGCTATCTATCAGTGAAAATATATTAATTCAAAAACACTAGTGCATCTATTCAATCTGGATCCAAAATAACATTCAATAAAATCATAACCTAGTAAATATACCTGAACAAAAAAGAACATGTCTCTGTTATCGGTGGATATAAATGAGGGTATTGGTGTAAAATACATTTTCTGGGAAACAAAACCAAGCTTTTTCAGCAATATGGCTACATTGATAGCAAAGCAAATATGGAATACCATAAAAATTCCATATTTGCTTTGCCTCCAAATTTCCCCGCGAAATCCAGCGAGCTAACCAAATCAAGCAAACTAGCACTCCAATTCATATGTGGCTTTTAGCTTAAGCCAAAGCCACCTGGCTGAAGGAAGACTACAACCATTTAAATCTAACTTGAGTTTTAGTCCCACAAGTTAAAACTACAACTGGGAGACTAGATCAAGCAGGTTCTTTGAATATTGTTGAGACACCTCAACTCAATATGTTACAATATTTTTCAAAAAAAAAACTTATTGCTGAGAGCCTGAGACACCTCAACTATTTATGATACTTTCTGGTCTGTTTTTAACAACAGACTTTATCAAGAGTGCCTAGCACCTCAATAACTGATCAATGGTAAGGCTATCAGACAACAAAACTACAGAAGTTAACATTCAGTATTTGTAAATCATAATGGATAAATATTTACCTTCAAAGCAGCCACTAAAACCCAGAAATCTGAAGAACATGAATTGACTTCAGCAGAGCTGTCATCAATTATCTGACGGATCTCATTACCTAACATACATTAATCATGATTAAGAACTTATAGTTCTGCACAGCTGTTGTGTCATATTGTGTAACACTAGTGACAGAACAAGTGCATCAAGGGCAGCAATAATATACAAGAACACTAGATGACAGAAAATGTGTTAAATATTTGCTGATTCAAACGCGGACTATACATGTAATGTAAGTACATGACCCAGGAGGCTAGGAGGTTTCTGGCACCACATAGGTCACATCCATTCATTATGCAAACTAGAGCAACAGTTTCAAATTAACTCATATAGTTTTGCCTTGTGGTATCTAAGAAAGGTAATTGTGTTTTCAAAGTAAAATTATGCTGATATAAGCACATTAAAAATAAACTTACTGATTCCTGGAGTGACAGAGACTTTATATGAGGACTCCACTGCTTCTTCCGTCGGCTTGGGGTGGGCCGACGGAAGTTAAGGCTTTCTTTCGTTGCCCCCCCTATAGCCGACGGAAGTTAAGGCTTTCTTTTGACGGCTGGCTTGAGCTGACGAACGTTATTTTTCTTTCGTCGGCTTTATAAAAAACCGACGAAAATTGATTAAGCCGATGGAAGTGTCCAGTTTTCTTGTAGTGTACTAGCTAGTACATATATGTACATGTACGTGTAGACTAAATTAAATCCATGTTTTAGCAAAATAAAGGATCAATTTATTTTCTTATTAATTACTTTAATAATTTTGTTTGACATGCACACTATAAATAAATTAAATTTCCTTTATATTATTAGAATTAATATAAAATGTGGCCGGTCTAATTTAACCTTTTCTCAGAAAATACTATTTCCTAAAAGTTAATTATGTGAGATCCTTGACTTTGCTATAGAACCAGATTAATTGCAGATGCACCCAGAGCAAACAATATGGCCGGATACACACATACACAAAAAACCAAAAGTCTATCTGCCGCCCTTACAAGTCAAACAATGAGCTGTAAAACAAACATTTTTGTCTTGATGCCCAAATACTCCTAATCTCTTGAATTCCGCCTAGCTAGGGCCTCAATCTGTGTGTGTGTATACACACACACACACACACACCCATATAAATACGTATGTATTATGTATAACTAATTTAGGCCAATGAATCAATTCTACCATCTAATTTCTCTTGCGGTCTTGCCTATTTCCCAACAAGTTAGAAGTTGCACGTATATACTATATCAACTCGGATCGATCGTATACTTGGAGCTCAATATTTTTTCTCTAAAATGGATATTTCCGAAGTGTTAGGTGGCTGCCATTAACGAATATATGAAATTCCATCACGCGGAAATCAATGATATTGTGCATTTTCCAAAATTTAACCCAATCCTTTTGAATATTAGTTCCATAAGAGTAAGAGCTTACATTTAACTTGATATTAGTATTTTAAATTTAAATTTAGTTCATTGTTTTGTACAAGGTAGAGGGAAGAATATTGAACTCTTCTAGATTTAGCTCGGTCTTGAGACATTTTTTCTTTCCATAATATTATTGTGATATAATTTAGTTAGATTGATTTTTTTCATAAAAATACCTTTGATAGAAGATGCTATTTAATTGGGCCTAGACTACCTAGCATCAAACATATATAATTTAATATTTATTAAAAAAAGTCCCTGATTTTTTTCTTGCCCGGCCCAAAAATAACATGAACGGCCCTGAATTCACGTATGCCACGATCTCTAGCGGATGCAGCAGGGCCTCATCAATCTCAAAGCACATCTGACCATACTATATATCCATTGAGCTGAGTTTGCCCTCATGAATATGGACCAGGATCATATAAACCCATCAGACCGGCCGGCCGGCCGGATTAAAGTGGCTTCTCCCAATACGTACGTAGTCTGAAACCCTAGGTACGTGTATAGCCGACCTATACGTGACATGTATAACAAGCTAGGTAGGTCATTATTAGCACTTAAGAGAAGAGACAGAGATGTAGCAGAGTGACAAGAGATGGAGCTGAGCAAATGGCTCACCGCTACCCCTCAACTACTACACAACACGGCGACCCATCGTCGTCTCATGCATGCAAGCTACACTACTGCACACACACCTCTCTTTCTCTCTCTCTCTCTCTCTCTCTCTCATCTTTGAGGCTGGTTAGAGAGAGAAAGGAGCGTGATTGGTTGCATGGACGGTGGAGATAGCTAGCTAGAATCCAATCCACCCGCCAAAAGTCTACGTGCCCTACGTACGTACGTATACTGCCTATGTCAGTAGCATCTAGCTAGATTGGGGGCTTAAACTACAGCTAGCTTAGCTACGTAATGGAAGAAGAGATCAGAAGATTGAAGAATTGCTAGTCTAGGAAGTGGGGCAATAGGCTACTGCCGCATGAATGTATTGCATGCATATGACGATGCATATCCTGAAGTGAGTATTTACTGATGACCTCCCTCTCTTGATCGATATATTGCTCGAGCGAGCGAGCGAGGATGACGACGATCGATGGCGGCCGGCGCAGGAATATATCACAATTCCAGAGTAGCAGTACCGATGATCGACCGCCGACCGCGCGCTGTGGTATTTTTCACGGTGATCGAGCCAAGGCCGCCGCCGCGCGCGGCGCCTTGGCCTCAAGCGAGAACGATGACCGGAATTAGCCGTACGTTTTCAGCGGACCAAGGGGACCAGCTGCTAGGTAGCTCGATCGATTTAATTAGAAAGGGATTTTCCGGGCGGCCGGCCGATCGGGCCGGTGGGTGTTCTGTTGAAACAAGTCAAACAACTAATATTTTCCATTTTTTGTAATGAGCGATGAAAGAATAATTGACATACATACTATAAAAAATAGACAATGAAACCATCATGCAGAAACAAGTTTTACATATGGTCTGTTTTTAAATAGACCGTCTAAGTAATTGGACTCATATCTATAGGCATTCTTTTTAAGAAACCGTTTATAAAAATCATTATTTTTATAGACTGTACACTTGACCAGACCGCTTGTGTAAATAGACTCATTTAGACAAACCGTTGTTTTAAGAGACCGTATGTAAAAATTAATTATTTTTACACATGGTTTGTCTAACTAGACCGTCAAGGTAAATGGGATTATTTACATATGTGGTCATGTTAAGTGGACCGACTACTACAGAAATGACATTTAGTAATATAATTTTAGTTACGGCTAAATAACGTGTGACACTAACGTTTGGTGACGAGTGATTTGATAGCGGTTACTAAAGACACATCTTTAGTGACACGCCTCATCGACGCTCGACACTAAAAGATGATAGCCTCATTAGTGACAGATGTCCTAAAGGCTCGTCACTAAAGATTTGCAACTTGACTAATAAGAATTTTTATTTTTTTCAAACAACATGAGATACTGGAGGAATCCTAGTCAGTATCTTGATCGTTCTGATGGACAGCAAGGAAAATGCTTAAAAACACCGTGAGATAGGCACAAGGACTAATTACAGGGGCCAAAACAACAAGATATATCTAGCCAAATATAATTGATGTAAGTATCATTAAATGCAAGGATCAGACTATAAAATTTCATAAAACAATTAATTTCGAATGAAAAATCCCAGAAATCTGAGGGTTTAATCACAAAGTTTCCAATAGACCGAATCAATCGAGCCGAGTTCCATCGGCCCCAATTGCATATTGGGTCGGCAACACTACGTGCGTCCAATGGAATTCTATCGGGTCGGGTTCAAAAAATCAAGGCCCACCAAGAAATTTCTATTTATTATTTTATTTTGAAGTGTGGATTGTCTCAGTCCATTTTCCTATTTTGGTTTGGCGTTTAGGTGGGCCGGTCTATCCAGGCCCAGCATACTGGCCAGGAGAGGGAGGTGCACGGCGACGCTACTGTTCATCCCATCCGACCCTCCCCACGAGGGCTCGAGGACGACGGCGACCCAGGCGCATGAACATGAGCGGCAGCGATGTATACCTCGGTGCGGCGGCGGTCCAGAGACGACTACTTTACTCCACATCGACCATGGTGAATCGGCGACTTTGATCTAAGCGGCAATCTACCGGTCGACCCATCTGATGAGAACAAACGATGCTAATGTCCCAACGTACTTGCTGATGCCTGACACAACATGTTTGATTCTCCGCTTCTGACGTTCATGGGACAATAAAGACCATTTTATTTTTACACGGAAATACAGACCATTTTCGAATTCGGTTTGAACACGACACGGCCCAGTTAGTCCATTTACCCCTTCCTTATACAGATTGCAGCCAGGCTACATGTGTAACCCACTTACCCACACATATGTGTAGGGTTTAAATTAGATATCAAGATCTTATTTGTCGCGTGCACATTCCCTTACATTACTATTGTACTCCCACTACACATTTTTCTTTGTCAGAAAACCGAGCAAAATTATGCTTCCGAAGAAACGAAATCAGGCATTCCAATTCTAGCTGTAACTTGAAAGTCGCATCTAATGCTACACCTATATGTATTATTGTACTGTACGTCTCTGTAGCTTGACCGTATGGAGCCGATCATATTGCAAATAATTGATCACCTTATAAAATTGTCCAGCACTGAGTGATCAGTGATGCAGTAACCAACATATACGGTCAAACAAGTAGAGGTGTGTACTGTACAGGTATAATACTTCAGTACTACAATAAAAAATAGAATAGAGCAGAGCACCATGATGTTAGTATAGCAAGTTGTACTCACATATATACTTATATTAACAGAGAGCTGAGCACTATGATGGCGATGAGATCAATCGTAATCAAGTATTAGAATATGATAAAAGTAGGCCTAATGGTGTTTTAAGGGGAGCTGGTGGTTTGCAGTCTGCACAATGATAGAGCTGTCTCAATTCCTTTCATACAACAGGAATACTTTATGTTGGATTGTGGATCACAAACATGATTTACTAGAGATCTGGTGAGCTGATTAAAAGGCTATCATATGTGCAACTAGGAGGCAAATGCAAGTTGGAGTAAGTAAAAGACACGGCACAAGAGACGAATAAAGTTTTAGAAATGACGGCATGAGAGAACAATGATTTGTGATATTAATTTAGGGCCAGTTGAATTGAATCTTGCAAATATCTATGAACCAGGGAATCATCACTCACCCCTAATTGTAATATTTTTTTTGTTTTTTTGTCAACTAGCTGGTTGTACAAGTGGAACGGCCACAGTGAGGAGAACGACCCACGAGACATATATGACCCCTATAATATTTGTTTGCGTGATAAATGGAAATATCTAATGCAAAATACAACTTCAGGGCTTTTACAGAAGTTGAAATTGGGCAAAATACACATTCATAAAAAGTTGTATATGTAATATGTTACGATAGAAAACTTATCTCCTAGACGTTGCGGTTGTTGTGGCAAGCCGTCGTTGATCGCTGACGCCGATCTGTTGCGCCGAGGATGCCGTCGCCGTCCACCTTTGCTGCCGCCACCGCCTGAGGCCGGAGTTGATCGAGGGAGATGGCCTCTCATGTTGTGTCAGGCATCAGTTTGATTTCGATTGAACAAATAAAACACGTCTGGTATGATCAAACTAGCACTCTAGCGTGCCCATGTATTTACGCAACTAAATGTACTTAAAACAGCTTAATTATAGAGAAAATTATAAGAAGACCACCACTCTATTTCATTCGCTTTATAAAAATAACACTCGATACAACGTAATTGTAAAAACGTCACCTACTTCATGTGTAACTAGTAGTTATATCCTTTTAGGCTTTTCTCCTCCATTTTCAATTTTTTAATCAAATAAACCACGTGAAATGTCAAAACTACCCTTCTACTCGTATCTGTACGTATGTGCATTCATAGAGTGTATTGCATTCAATTTTTTCCTCTGCCAACACACTCACATGCAGGACATCTCTTCATCTCCAACCCCAATAGCTCTAGCCCTTGTCACGCTGCCACCGTCCCTCGTCTCGCCGCCGCCGTCCCACCGCCGCCGCTCATCTCCCGCTGCAGCCCCCTTCAGCGCTGTTGTCCTGCCGCCGCCCGCGTCAGCCCCTGTTACTGCCCATCTCCCGGTGCCGACCTGATAGAACCATTTCCAAAATCTGCAAGGTTAGCTTTCACCATTGTATTTGTCAACGTTGAATAGAGTGACGGCGTGGAGATCTCGGCAGGGTGACCAGGGTTAGAGATGAAGAGATGTCCTGCGTGAGTGTGTTGGCAGAGGAAAAAAAATTGAATGCAATACGCTCTGTGAATACAAATATAAGTAGAAGGGCAGTTTCGATATTTCACGTGGTTTACTTGATTAAAAAATTGAAAATGGGGAGAAAAGCATAAGAGGATATAACTACTAGTTACACATGAAATAAGCGACATTTTTATAATTACGTTATATCGGATGTTGTTTTTACAAAGCGAACGATATAGAGTGACGTTCTTACATTTTTCTCCTTAATTATATCATTGTGCCACATCTTTTCCTCTCCAACTTTCGATAGTCAGTTTATTCTATCTAATTTATTTCTCTTTCAATATAATTCTACTAAATATTTGTGATTTATTTCTCGATAGTTGTATTTAATAATATCATGACATCAACCACGTGGAGATGTATTTGTGTTCTAGTAGAGTGACCTCTTTTTATTTGTATGTCATCTTTTTAAACTTTTATCTTTGCTCAAGGTTTTTATTGCAAGTTTTTAATGTCTAACTCTTGGTTCACACCGATATTATATGGTTAGACATCACTGATATTATGTTCTCCAGTATTGATTGCTTCATTAACTTCATTCTTGCATCTCTCTTTCGTAGAATACAATCAATTTAATTATTTGGCTTTCACACCAACGAAGACGATCTCTCACAATCGTTAATGATGCAATAAAGATGATACACTACCTCATTTATTCACATATAATGGATTGGTTTTAATTTATAGTTAATTTGTTTCAAAACCAAAAAACTAACATCAATTGGTATATACTTATTATAAAATGTTTGAATTGTTTAATATAGTTCTATGCATATTACCAAATAATCAAAGTGCTTAATATATTTGTTAAGATGTGAGGATTAGTACAGACTACAGAACACGTACGGGAGTAACACCTTATCAAACAGAAAAAAATGTACTTACAAGTAAGTTAACAAAGGTTGCATAGTTGGGAATCTCAAAACATTAGTATCAATCACATTTCTATGGCTTATCTGGGGATTTGCTTTGGTAAAAGAGATCTGCTGCTGAGTCAAGCCAATATTTTTTATTTGTGATTCATTAGCTGGGGCTATCGCGCCATTTACTAATCGAATCAACGGCTAAGCTTAGTGGCAACAGATCAGACATAATTTGCCTCCACATGAATATATTCTAGAAAAAGTTTAAAACATGATTATAAAAGGTAGTAAAGATAAAAGGAGAAGGGAGAAAGAATGAGATCTCAGTATCTCACACACACTGCAACGAGCAGCACCGTGCCACCGTTACACGTGTGATCAACTCAGAAATATTTATATCAAGTGCTGCTGGTTTTTCTTTAGCTTAAATGCTACGAGTAAAATTTCAATTGTAGAACCTAGTTTTAGTATTATAATTAAGGTTTTCCTATCATTGCTTTAGCAGTTTAGACGCTAAATCTATTATGAATAGCAATATAAAAGCCATACCTTAAATTTATTTTTGTCAAATATATCGAGCGTCCACTTTTTTCCGTTGAAAAATAAATAAAATGAAGGCCCTAAACGAGGGGGAAATGGGGAATCGTATCATTGTGATATCCTTAAAAGCAGGGCGTATCAATCAGGAAGAGGTGTTGCACAGTTCATTACTTATTACAGTCCAGCCCAGGATTTCAGTTGCTAGGCCTCCTGTCCAACAAAGGATTTCTATACAAAAAACAGAGTATTCAAATTCTATATCAAAATTTCCTATTTGGTCTTTTGAACAAAGCATTGGTGCCTCACAATTCTATGAAATTCCTGAGGAACTACTCAATGTAGGGACATTTTGGAGTAAATATAACATAAGGTCTGATCTCTGGAAAAATTTCATATGAGTCTATCTCTCTCTCTCTCTCTCGTCTAATTCATGTATTTCCCCTATACACTATCTACACGGTTATCCATGTGTTTTCCCTATATTTTGTATATTTCTTTATTTGAATATATATTGGTATAAAAATCCATTGAATTTTCTATCCATGTGTCCGAATCCTTATTCCAAGGGAGCCATCGGCTTTTAACTAAATGTGGGAATTCATTGCATCCATAATTTTCTGTCCAAAAATAGGGACACCTTTGTAAATTACTGCTACTCCATCAAGAGATCACTGTCTAGATTGGACTACCCTGAGTTCAGAGTATTACAAACAGGATTCCTTGAACCAATAAACCATCGGTTATCGATGATGGTTGGACGACCGATTATCAGTTATTACAATTACCGATCAGCTAGTACTATTTATCATTAGCCGGTAAGATATTTTTCAGTACATAAAATGGTCGAAAACTATTGTACCTTGTGCAGTCGGTGAACCATGTCAGAGGCGCGAGGAAATGCCATCAAAACGGGCAGCAGATCGAACAGCCGGCAAAAGAGGCAGGGTCGCCGTCGACAGCAGATGGGACCCGCCGGAGCCTTCAAAGTCCGCCACGCCGCTCGCCCGACTGGTGCACGTGTACGCGTACGCGTACGTGGGCCGCTTGGTGGGGCCCACCATGGAGCGCAGCGGGTGCAGTGAACTTACCTCACCTCACCTACCCCTGGCGATTTCCGCGCCTCTCGCTGCCTCGTCGGCCCCACCCCTCCCACGACGCGTCCCCTGCTGATCTACTCGACCGCTAGCGCTAGCGCTTGGCTCTATGACGTTAACGCCCTCGGAACAGCCATTCCTACCGTTCCAGCCCGCGCTTGTCCCTCTCTCGAAGCTACAGATCTGATCGTCATATATCATACGGGAACATTTGGGTTGTTGCCATCTCTAATATTGTTCAGTATTAGTAACGTTGAATTTTGGTAAAATAAACTGGTAGAGTAGTATTTGATTTGAATTCCAGAGATTTTGGTGGAGTTGTAGCCTTGTAGGAGGTTTGGCTTATGTAGTCGCCGAATTTTAGAAGGTTTGTTGAGGACTTTTGCGGAAAATGGTTAACGTGGGGCCCACGCGCATCAGTGCGCGGGGCCCACCAGTCGACGTCGCGGGGCCATCGGTCGACGTCGTGTAGCGTGGCAGCGAATCGCTGGCGCACACCTGGCGGAGGCCACGTGACGTGGCCCCGCCCCGGCGAGACGCACGTCCGCCTGAGTGGCCGTGGTCATTGGGGGGAATGACGGCAACGTCCCTGCTGGCTGTAGTGACACTACTCTCTCCCCTGCAGCCATCGCCTCGGCTGCTGTGGAGAAGAGAAAAGGCGAAAGGGACGTGAAATCGATGAGAATTGTGGAGCACACAGCATCCGAGCATCGGGGGTACACGGATTCACACCAAGATTCCTACGCTTGGGTGGTTTGGGTGCATTTGTGTGCTGCACCAATCCATCCTTTTCCTGGAGTTGTGAGAGTGACATTTCCAAATTGTAGTTTTGTCCATGGGTCTTTACGTAATTTTCCGTGACGTAGAACCGACCGCACAGTCAGGGATAGCTCTGGAGATTCTCCCACGGTAACAATGACATAATAGATGGGTATGGCATAATGCACGGTGTCGTCTATTTCGCCACGTACGAAGAGAAAGAGGTGGTCCGGTAATGTTGGAAGAATTGTTGTGCAGAAGGTGCCATAGAGTCAAACATGATGATGAATCCCATGGACAGTAAAATACTATATATGTTTTAATTATTCCTTACTCGCTTTGATGTTAAATATAAATAGTTTTAAAGTCATGTATAAGATTTAACAGAGAAGTTACGTGATTTTCTATCCTTTATAAAACATGAACAAGTAACAAGGTCTAATCATACAAACCCCGTTGGAAGTATGATTCTTCTTGAGTATAATCATGACCAATAGGGTATATTCATACAGGAGGTCAATAGGGTAAATATGAAACCGAGAGTGATCAAATAGATTAGTACATTTAAGATATATTATAAACTCTAAAAGGCCAAAATATTTTAGCTAAATATGAAACCGAAATAAGTCGAGATCTCCACCCTCAAAAGTCCATGCTGCAAATAGGAGTTTGCTGCTGCCGGAGACCGGCGACGAGCCCGGCAGCCGGCGAGCAGGCAACGGGACAGGGGGAGGACCGGAGGAATTAAAAGAGCGGTCCCCGTCTGCGGCAGAGGCAGAGGCGTTCTGCCCGACGCCGACTGCTGCGCCTGTGCACCAGATCCCATCCTGCCGCGGCGAGGCATGAGTCAGCGTCTCGCCTCCCATCGCGTGTCCGGGCTGCCCCCACGCGTCGCCCTCTGCGCCGGAGAGCTGCCCCCCGGATGACAAACGGTTCACCGTTACCGCCGTTACGGTGATCATCCGACCGTTTTCACAAATTAACGAGATGATAAAAAAATGACGGCGATCCGTCGTGCTACGGTGGTTTTGTGATGAAAGATCGCGTGCGTCGGGAACTTTCGCTTCCCGTGGCAGCTCGCCGGCTGCGAACCATGTACAAAGTCGCGCGTAGCACTGTAGCAGTAATAAGCTCGTCTTAACAACGCCGCCCGCCCAATAATTCCATGGAATTCTCAAGTCCAGATTTCCCCGAGGACGATGTGACGTAGGAGTATCGGGCGAGGCAGCCTGCCATTACTTCTACCCGCCCGCAGATGACGGTGTGAGTTGGGAACCTTCTTAATTAAGGCGACTTTGTACATGGTTCGCAGTGAGTAGTAAAGAAATGAAGTCCGGCTGCAATAGCTACAGTCAGGTGTAAGACACAAACAGCCCATCTATATAATATAATTTATACGTAACTACTATAATAAGTCGGTTTAGAATAATATTAAGAAAAAAAGATTTAAGCTGTTTGACATTTTTTATTATTGATAGTCTAGATTTGATTACTGTGTTTGGATAAAAAAAACAGGAGTAATCATAAAAAAGTGTTTAGACGTGGATGGGCTAGAATTTGTGTACAGGATGACAGTTGGTAATGTTCAACGAAGTGCAATGGTATTTTAAGTCTTGTATAGAATAATTTTATGATTTTTTTTGTTCTATTAGTTTATTAGATTATAATCTGAGTTACGTATTATAATAAACTGATGTCGAGCATATGACCCCGGAGTACTCTTCGAGTGCATTTATGTTGATCAAACAGAAGACGAGATCGGGAAGACCGAGCATTAAATATGATCGGAAAGACGCCCGACCACCAGGACTCGGGAGAATGCCCGACCTCCAGTACTCGGGAGGACGCCCGACCACCAGAACTCGGGAGGACGCTCGACCTCCAGGGCTCGGAGGATCCGTTCAACAGTCAGACCACCTCATCAATGGTAATAAAATCTAGGACGTAATCGTCAAATCAATATAGCGAGTAACCGCTGTACTTATTAGCTCACGATCCTAGATGATTTAAATCGAATTAAAAGAGATTAATGAGACAGATTAAACCCTGAACGGTAACCCTCCAATCCCTATAGTATATAAAGGGATCGGGGGTACCTTTTACAGGGGGGCTAAGAGGTGAAAGTCTTTTCTAGACTTACGTTCACGCGCTTAAGATCTGTTTTAGGCTCTTTTGCTCATATTTACAAATACATAACTAGGGGTATTATCCTCCGGGAGGCCCGAACCTGTCTAAAAATCTCTGTCTCTTCCTGTTGTGAGGCAACCATTGAATCATGATTACAAACTTCTCCATACACCTACACAAATCTTATCCGTGGGTAATCCTATAGGATACTGTTGTTCTTGTTTTCTTTATCTAAAATATAGCAAGTTTTAGATTTGTGTGTATGTATTAAAAAAATGAGTAAGAAACCATATGACCTTGTTCGAGGTGACTGGTGGCATTTTGTTCATAAAATGTAAGTAGTAAAATAAGGCCTTTTAAAAAGAACCGTGTTTTTGCGATATAGGTCGGAAATGTGTACCACTCTCAAGTACCTCTAGCCAGTTAGCCATGCACCATAAAGCAACAAAACAGCTTTTCTAAAAGCCTAAAATAATTAAAAAAGAAAAAGAAAAAGCAAAACCACACAAAGAAAACACCCTTGTGTGTGTGGAGAGGCTACAAATACATGAAACCCCTACTCTCGTCTACCTCTCCTTCGCTTCTAACTTCCAACCCGCAGGACGCCTAAAGAGAGGAACACCCAGGGGCAGGGCATCTCCTCTCTCTCCGCGCATCAACAGCGAGGCGTAGGCATGGCGGAGAAGGCCAGAGCCATGGCGCGCAAGCTCGACGTTTCCTTGGCAGCCGGGCGCTCGCCGTGGCAGTCGGAAGGCCTCCCGTCGCCGACGAGCACTCTCGACCGCGCCGCCGCGCCGTCGCCACGCGGGTGGCGGCACCGGGATGCCGGGGGCGTCGGGCTCGGCATACTCGCAGCGCTCGAGGCGCAGGAGCAGGCCTCAGCCACGGCGCCGAGGGTGTCCGCCGTCGCCATCGCGTCGTCCACGCGGCGCGCGGCGCGGCTGGAGGGCTCGGAGCTCGGGTGCAGCGGGAGGTGCCCCACCAGCCTCTGCGGATCCGGCGACGGCGCGGCGTTCCGCGTGGCGGAGTTCTTGGCTTGCTGCGACCTGTGCCGGCGGCCGCTGGACGGGAAGGACATCTTCATGTACAGAGGGGAGAGGGCCTTCTGCAGCATGGAGTGCCGGTACCACGCCATCGTCAGCGACGAGTTCCAAGAAGAGAAGGCGCCTCGCCGCCTCGCCGGCGCCGCTGCCCCGCGGGATGTCCCCAAGAAGGTCACCGCAGCGGCGGTGGCGCCGGAGATCGCCGGGTCGCCGTGCTCCGGCGGCGGGCATATCTTTTTCACCACCGGAATCGTCGTCGCGTGAGCGAAGCCAAACCAGAGGGGACTACATAAACAAGAAAAATAAAAAATAAGACAAAGAACAGGAAGAGAAAAATAATTAAGGGTGTATTAATTATGTGTAGATAGACTAGAGAGGCGTTTTGATGAGGGAAATTTTGGTCTCTTTGCAAGAGGAGGGAATTTGTTCTCTATGTAATATTGTTTTTGGTGGTGATGTTCATCTGCAAGAGGCGGACAAAGAAAGGGATGATGACAAAGTTTTCCAAGGTTGCTTCCTTTTTGTGCTTCGCCAATCTCCACTTCAATTGAACAATAATACTACTCCATACTTTGATTCATCTAATCTGTGTGTGCTCCAAATTAAGAGTGAAATATTTTTCTACGGTTGTTACTTGCTTGCCTCTGCTCCCTGCTCCGTCGGCCGGACTCCGTCGCTCCGGCTGCCGGCGACGGGGTGATCGATCAGGTGGTGGATCTGAAACTACTCGATGGGAAGATGGAGAGAGAGGCTTGACGAGATGAGATAACCAAACCATGGTTGGGTTGGAAGCTTGGAGCTGAATGATTGATGGGTGGATCTACCATACGGGGAGAGTGGTTGGGTCTCCCTCCGTAGTCCGTACTCACGTACTGACTGATTGAACAATTACTCCTAATTTTCTGTTCATCACCTTCCTAATTACGTGAGATTAACCACGCGATTAAGATCAACAAGACTTAGCGAAGAAGGTTGTAGAACATAGACGAGTCCGGTCATGGAGGCTCGAGGATAAAAAAACAAAGGAAATAGAGGTTAAAAAACCGATAAAAATGACGGTGTAGCGGAATCTTTCTCGAGGTGGAAACCGTACGAGTTTTCTTTTCTGTGTAACGCCACAACGAGGCAGAACCGTACTTACGTGCAACGGTCCATACATTTTTTTTCAAGTGTTACACTTCCTTCCCCGTGTGACAATACAGTCATATATAGGAAGAATGGAAGCAGCTGCAAACGACAAAACGTACATGAGATTAAAGAACTGTCAGCTATGCATGTATCTCTGTACAAAGAGAGAGTACGTGTTTAGTTTGAATTCTGCATAATATCGGCATCAAACTGTGACATTCATTTGATATATTTCGCGTATATCGTCCCGTGCAGTTGCGTGGACTTGGGTGATCACTTCGACATTGACTTGCTAATTATCCTGCTTCTAACGAGCAAATATGCCTGCTTATAAATATATCGCGTACTCGCAATTAGCCCAACGCGTACATGTACTTCGAACTGGTCGAGTACAACCAACTTTTAACTATTTTGCAAGACTAGGGATCTATTGAAAAGCAGAACTCAAGTTGGTTATAGCATATATGTGCAAGTAAAAAAAGGCAAAACCATCAATGTCATGAAAGCGAGCCTGGGTTATCGCTTAG
>KE372388.1:290815-323325 GCA_000418225.1 Zizania latifolia
CTGGGTGGGGGCGGCGCGCTGGGAGGTGAGGGAGTGAGGACGTGAGAGGGAAGCGCTGGTAGGTGAGAACGTGAGATGGGAGGCAGCGTCGGACGCACGATCGCCATAAAGCCGTGCCTTTTAGGAGTAGAGATAGAGATGATATTTCTGGTATTTCATCAATTGGCAATGTATACAAATAATAATAATTGTACGTCGATGTGGTAGATCTTCACACCAATGTATATCAATCAGGAGATGACACATCATCTCATCCAATACTGGATGGACTCGTCCAGAAAAATTTTCTGAATCTCTTCATCCAGCATATTAGCATATTAAAGGAATATTTTTCTCGGTGGCCATTCCATCCACCTTCGCCCTCCAACCAAACAGCTAACTGGATGGGATGTCCCTATCCCATCCAGAGATATCCATCGAATCAAACGGACCCATAACTGTCATACCCGTGACATGAAAGTGACACATCTCAATTAGCACACGTGGAATAGACAAGCCAACTATTTGATGCTAATATTAAATTTTTAGTTGCATCTCACCGACGATTTGCTAGCAAACAAGAAAATAATGCATCCTACTCAGCCATGAGTGCAGCGGCAGTGGATGGATCGATCTCAGCCTATAAATACGTATGTGAACGCAATGACCGGCAGAACAGACTACGTGCTAAGTAGCTAGCTAGTTTTTTTTTGTTAAGGTCTAAATTGGAAACGCCGCCGACCGTAGATGGTAGGGGCCGCCGGGAAGCGAGGTGGTGTGCGGTGACCGGCGGCCGAGGGTTCATGGCAAGGCACCTTGTGGCGACGCTACTCTGCTCCGATGAGTGGCGCGTGCGGGTCACTGACCTGGCACCCGCTATCGCTCTTGAGCCAGTCGAGGAGAAGGGGCTTCTTGGCGCTGCCCTCCGAGACGGCCGTGCCGTCTATGCTACGGCCAACGTCTGTGACCTACTCCAACTTATTAAAGGTGTGCTCTCTTATTTCGTATGTAAAAATTTCGTTATCCTCTATCGATATTGGCTCCTCTGTTGATATTTTTTCTACACATCTTGTTTTTTTATTCTCAGTCTTAGTGAATTGAAATTTCATAATTTTATTCTAAACTTTCATATTTAGTAAATAATACGTCTTATACAACTATCTGAATTATGATCTATCCCTTGCATTAAGATCCGCGTAAAGACGTGTACAAAAGACGCGTAAAGGCCGAGGCAGCGATGGAGCCGCGCATGAGATATGATTTGAGATCCTCTGCAGTCGGCCTCGGGCAGTCGCCTCCTCCGCACCATCTGATCGAGATCCAACGGGTGCTAGAAGGAGGCTTCGCGCGTGGTGGGTTCCACCCTCGAGCAGTCGAAGGGGGCTCCACACTGTCAGATTCACGCTGAACAGCGCGGATCGATAATTGCATAGGGCAGTCAGGGTACCATAGCGCACCATCTGCTCTCTTCTCCTGTCCTCCACCTTGATAACGCCGCTGGTTGCCGCCACTGATGGCACCCACATTGAGCTCATCATCCATCGGATCCGTGGCTTTTCGGCCGCTGGTCATCGCATCGAGCTCGTCCTCTACCGTACCCATGGCCTCCCGACCGCCAGGCGTTGTGTCCATCTGATTGTCCATCAGATCCACGGCATCATAACTACCAGGCATCGCCTCGAGCTCAACCTTCGCCGGATATGCATCCTCCCGATCGCAAGGCGTCACGTCAAGCTCATCCTTTGTTGGATCTTGTTAGCAACCTCGATTGGGATCAAACACAGAACACAGAATCACAATCACAAAGCAAACGAAACTAGAAATCTCGCGCAGGGATCACCTAGCCGAGTCGCCGTCGTTCCTTCTTGTTTTTATCGATAGTTCTTATAGGAGCTAGAGCTCCAGCTTAAATACTCACGCCACACAGGTCCATAACGCAATACAATCAGTGGACCCACTCTGGCCTAGTCCCCGCACATCCAGCCTTCTCCTCTTGTTCCCGTGCGCGCCATCTTGTGTGCTCCGGTACTGTGGCAATTCCAGCAACGGGACTGATCCCCTGACAGATCCATGGGCTCCTGACCACCGGACGTCACCTCAAGCTTGTCCTTCGCTGGATCCACGGCCTCTTGAGTCTTCGCCATCGGGCACGTCATGGGCGGGCCTCAACTCGACTGTTTTCTTCCCGTGTAAGCTTGCCTTCTTCTGCGGTAACTCATATATGGTCTTGCGCATAGAGTTGTTGTTAAGCAAAGAACCAATCGTCGCGGGGACGACATCTGTTAGTGACGACGAGGTGGCGGCAGGCAATGGGGACGGTCAGCATTGTGGATGACAAGCCAGGGAATAATGGTGGAGGAAGTTGATGCGAGAGGCGGAGAGGAGAATAAAAAATTAACGGTGTATTAATTGCTAGAGTTGACTCATGTTTTCTGTATCTTGTATATGGCCTGTATCTTAACTGCAACTTGTACAATGCAGCTTTTGAAGGCGTAGATATTGTGTTTCACACAGCTACTGCAGATCCTGACATCAACAACTTCCAACTTCATTACAAGGTCAATGTTGAAGGTTAGAAAAATCCTTCATGTCTCTTTTATGGGAAGCATTTTTGTACATCAAGGGAACATAATCTAGTCTCATGTATGCCATCCAAATAGTTATAAAATTCAATGAAATTTTGACCGCACATATATATCACTCTAGAAACATCGAATACTTGATTCTACCAACACAGAACTAGAGGAACAATTAGGGATGTAATTGGACAACCCTATGCTAGCTAGCTAGCTCATTTGGTTTTCAATTCTGCATCTAGCATGAACTACCAAATGGGAGAAAAATGTACTTTTAGTTTGATGAACTGGGCAAATGAATAAACTTTCTTCCCTAGTGACCAGTGTTCCATTGTGTAGAAAAGGAGTTGGCCAGAGACATGTGGCAAAATTTTTGCCTTCAGGAAAAAGGGGTGAGCTAGGCAATGTGGTCAGATTCTTGCAGTAATAGAGTCAAAGGATCAACTATGTCTCCTAGGGGTAAATAGAACTTCTAAAACAAAAGAGATTATTCCTGATATGTCATTAAAAATTCACCCGATTCCATATTTGTCACTGGCTGTCTCACTAACATGCTAGGACCACATGTCAGTGAGACAACCAGTGGCAAATATGGAACCGGGTGAACTTTCAGTGGTAAATATGGAACTTTCTCCAAACAAAATGGACATAGAATTTAAACCTAATTGCACACCGATGGTGTCTATGTTTCAAAGATGTATTCAAATTTTGTCACCTAATACCAATCCTACTCAAGGAAGGGGTGGCAAATTTGCATGATCCCTTATTTTCCGCTGGACCCACATGCCATTGATAGAATGGAAGGCAAATAAATGATTGGGTCAACTTTCAGGGGGAAAATAAACAATTTATCCAATGAAGTAACCAAGAGAGAACAACACAATTGCAAAGCTACAAAGGGAGAATGCAAACTTGACATCTCCACTGGTTAGGGCATGCGGTGATGGTAGCTAGAGCTCGTTTGTTTTGGTGAAGTGTGCACGCATGACTTAGCGAAAATTTGAGTGAAGTGTGTGGGAACTAACTAGCGGGTATTATTTTTGACCCATCATAGATGAGTTATCGATGACGGTATATAATTAGAACCCACCATAGATAATACATCATCTGTGATGGTCATAAAGACGAGCCAACATAGATGACCTATGTTATCTATGGCAGATCGAATATTACGGTCTATCATAGATAACCTATTATCTGTGGTGTGTTATAATTATGACATGTCATAGATGAACTGTGATAGGGCATAATATTCCAACCATCATAGATGGCGACCATCGGTGATGAGTCATCTTCATCGGGCTCTTGCGGCCTTATCTCAGATGGTCATTTTTTAACCTATTAGAGATGTTGTCATTTTAGATGACTCGTTATGTTCTATCACATATGGCACTTCATGGATGTCCGGTTCTGGCATAGTGTCAACTTCAACTTATTTGGATGTGGCAAACTAGCAACAAGTGTGCTTAATCTTTAGTTTCACAGTTAACAAACATGATTAGTCTCGATAATCATGCTGTCATAATCACCCAAACTTACCGGTTCTAGAACTTGAGTCTAGAGACCTAGATGCTTACACAGAGAAGGATAACAATAACATGCAGGCAGATGGCATATGTGGTGGGGTGGGTGAGGGTGGCGTAGAGGGGGGAATGCTAGCAATATATTTATAATTACCTTGGTAAGGAGACATAGCATGTCTTAAGCATGACCTGTCTGGTGCGGGGTCACAGGGGGATCAAAGTAAACAAAGGATGCCCTGCACACTAATATAATGCTTTTAAATAACAAAGAATATGCAAGTGACACATTTTCCAGATAATAACTTCTAAATATATTGGGATCGATTTGGGCACCTAGCGAGTTCACCTAGCATGGATGTAGACATAATTTACTATGAATTTTGGGTAGCATGGTTGTTATTGATTGAGAAGCACAACTTGTTTCGTTCTAAATTAGTCACAAAACTTTGCCTTTTGTGTTTGTTGTTTATGCAGGGACAAAGAATGTTATTGATGCTTGTGTGACATGCAAGGTGAAAAGGCTTATATATACCAGTTCTCGTAGTGTTGTGTTCGATGGAGTTCATGACCTTTTTGATGCAGATGAATCAATGCCACACCCAGATAAGGTTGTATCTGCTCTGTGTGATTGAATGCATAATTTTTTGTTATATTTTTGTCTCTCGCTCGCTGCATGTGCAGGAGAGTTTCTTGCACAACCTGTATATCTCATTAATTACTCTGTTCCAGCTATATATTGTTGGTACACAAACTAACAAAATGATATCCCAGCTACATCAAAAAGGGTTTGCCTTACTGACATATCGCATTAACATTGCTATGAAATGTTTCCCTTACTAATTTCTTAATTAAATAGAGGGAAATGAAAAACAGGGCGTGTGGATGTATATTTCTAGTTACCTCTCTCTATATGAAAAAGTTAAACAACTTATAATATGAGACAGATGTAGTAATTATTATAGACCATGGATTGCACCCACGAATAGTTATCTTGTTTGCCAAGCAAAAAAAGGAGTGACCATGTATGTTCACATTGGAAAATATTAAGGTGATTATCACTATCTCTTGGTTGGAGAGGAAGGTCTGTGTACTCAGAACAGGTGATAATTGCCTACATCGAACAAATTAACCTAGGAGTATTTGAATACCTTGGTATTGCTTCCAAAATTATATTGAACGGAGATTGTATGTTTTAATATATTTACATATGATGGAGAGATATATTATTTTTTTGTACTAGCCTTAATTTTTTACATGGTTATTTAATATGTTCTTTTCTCTTTCAGTTTTTCATAAAAAGATGCAGTGAAATTTTTGTGCATTGTTCTAACTATTGAGTGTTTCATCATATATTAATTCTCTAGTTTCCTGATGCATACGCACAAAGTAAGGCAGAAGCAGAGAAGTTGGTGATAAAGGCCAATGGCACATATGAGCTTCTCACTTGTTGTATACGTCCTGGTAGCATTTTTGGCCCTGGTGATGCGATGATACCATTTTTACGTTCTAATGGTTGGAAGATGGTATGCAGTACTTGTTTTGTTTAGTATACTTCACGACACTAATTTTCATTGGGCACAGCTAGTGTAATATATATGAAACTTTGATTTCACCAATTGTGGAAGTGCCCTAAATTATATATGCCTTTGCATCATTGCTTGGTTTTCTAGGACATAATGTAGTCAGTCCACTGATTATACGTGCACCTTAAGGTAGTATCTGGTTTGAAGGCAACTATGGATGTGATATGATCATTTATGAATTTAAGGATTAGATGATATATGTTAGGTGTTTGGTTGGAGTGATGGAATGAAACAATTTTTTGTTTGGCTGAATGTATATAACTGGGATGGGACAAACCTAAATTTAGTGCGGTCTGTCCCAAAATTTAGTGGGACCTACTTATCATATATATATTAACTAAAATATAATCATACGCGTTCTTGTTTTGTAGATTAAATTATAATGAATACAACAGTGTAATTAGATCATAAATTGAATAAATAGTTTGGGAGAAAAATAATTTAACTATTTGTAAATGAAAAACTAATCCCACTCTAACCAATCAATAGATGATATACCATATCATCTAAACTTGGACTCATATTGAAGGAATATTCCTTTAGATAGATCAAACACTACCTAAGTGAATTAAAATGTACATAATTTATATTGACCACCATTGGTGTAAATTGCTTCCTAATAAGTTATCAAGCACATGATTTATGTGTAATATGAGGATTATGAACTTAATTATATGATCTAATGCATGCATGCCTAATAATATTTGATATTCCTTGTTGAATGATTAATTTTTTGCCCGTACAATTAATAGAAATTTTGGGTTCTCTATCTTATTGCAGTTTATTATTGGTGACGGAAAAAATTGTGATGATTTCGTATATGTTGAAAATGTGGTACATGGTCACATTTGCGCTGAGAAAACTCTTTCGACTAAAGAGGGTGCAAAAACCTGCGGTGGCAAAGTATGTCTCTATAATTGAAATGCACAAATTTGATTTGTGATAAATTCTCACGGCACCACTAAATGTTTTTTCTAGGCTTACTTTATAACTAATATGGAGCACACAAATTTATGGGACTTTATTTATATGCTTTTGGAACAACTTGGATACAAAAGGTTCCCCTTCTCTCTGGTTTCTATCGTATTTTTTAGCTTCTAGAATTGTTGACTTCTATCAAATAAGTACTTGGAACAACACATGCCCCTGTTTTTGGTCTCTTAAAGCTCTTGTTATTTTTGTAATATTCACAAGAAATTAATTGGATGCTACATCTGAAGTCATTTTGGTATCCAACACATTGATCTTCCAGTTTGCATCTGAAGTATAGATTGGTATTTGTATATATGTCAGTTGTTGCTGGTGGTATACTTATATGTTCAAATATATATTTATATATATTGTTAATGATATCATTGATCGCTCATTGAGACAATTACTACTCTTATATATGTAATGCCGTAGTATGTTCTAATTGTTAGTTATAGTGCTTCACTTTTATTTTTCTCATAGCAACAACTTCATATTCTTATTTATATTTACATGTTGTTGACTTGGTGTGATACTTGTTAACTATGTTGTCATCGAATTTTGAAGCTGATCTGATGGTATTTTTTTGTTGCAGAAAATTCAACATAAGGATCCCTTTATTTGTTATAAGACCAATAACATATCTGATAGAGTGGAGCTACAACAAAGTCTTTGTTTGGTATGGAATGCGTCAACCAAGATTGTTGACATCTGCTAGAATAAAGTATGCAACCCTGAATAGAACATTTAATTGCAAGAAAGCTGTAGAACAACTTGGTTACAAGCCTATTGTATCACTCAAGGTTGTTGACTCTTTTGATACATGGTAGTTTCTTTGTATAACTCTTAATTCTTTTCATTTTAAATGCTCACAAAGTTGTCGAACTTTTAATGTAGGGTGGTGTAAAGATAACTACCAACAGTACAATTGCTGAACATATATAGATTTATATTGGAGGCAAAGGTACATGCTCCTCCCTCCCATCAACAAAAATGTCAAAAAAACGTTTTCATTTGTGGACTATGGCACTATATATACCTTCTTTGGAGTACACACTACTATGAAATCATTTTTACGTATTTTAGCATCTTTATAGACGGATACACAATCGTCTATGACATTAGGCCTATAAAAATATTGCATTTACACAAACGGCTATTGTGCTGCCTATATAAATAGATTTCCATAAGTGGCCCACATAAACCACCCATATGTGAAAAATAATTACCACATGCAGTTACAAAAATGTCTTTAGGGAAGCCTTCTTTCTAGCTAAGCTTATAGGAGATGTCTCGAACACGACCAAAGTGTTCCTGTGTACCTATGGCTATAATCAATTGGTCACTCTCCCTGTTCAGCTTGAATAGTCCTTCTCTTTCCTATGCGATGGCTGTCTGTAGGGACTTAGCCACCTGTTCGACCTGTGGT
Source organism: Zizania latifolia (assembly GCA_000418225.1). NCBI lineage: Eukaryota > Viridiplantae > Streptophyta > Magnoliopsida > Poales > Poaceae > Zizania > Zizania latifolia. The sequence goes on from KE372388.1 coordinate 298,875, forward strand.
TGAGGGAAACCTAACATCCCATTATTGGTTATGGTGGGGTTCTTACTCTAGACCTAATTCCTGCTTTGAAAATCATAGCCTTCCAATGGGTTTGGTTTCCCTGCTGCCTTCCTCTCTTCTTATAGCATCCTCCATCTTGGGGTCTTTGCGGCATACCCGCTCAATCCCAGGTGATGTAGGTATATGTTCTTCTTTGCTAATTGAGAGAACATTTTCACTATGGGCTTTGGCTTCTAGTGTGGTCTTTTGACGAACAAACTCTTCTCATTAGGCCTTTGTAATATTCAGCTCGTACTTCCAATTCCAAATGCTTTTTTTCCATAGTTTTTAATGCATTGTCTTTCATGATAGCCTCCGTTTCTATAGGGAATCTGATTGTTCACTATAACTTGTTCTATAGGAAGTTCTTTAGACCCTCTGGTATCATGAACCAATCTATTATTGTGATGTATGTTTTCTCTCTGATTAGGTATTCACTTGTGTTATAGAGTTTGCGTATTTAAAGACAATATATTGCTTCATTCCATAGGCTATTGCCTATCGGCATTACACGATTGTATTTGAAAACATGTTCATTTTCATAGATGGGTGTCTAAGACAACGCTAGTGGAAATACACATTTTCATAAGTGGTCGGCATTACATGATTGTATGTGGAATTCGGTGTATTTCCACAAGTAGAAGACATTACTTGTCCGCATGTGAAAATGTGCATTTCTAGGGCGGTTACTTAAGATGCCCATGGATGGAAATGGGTGCATTCTCATAACGTCCACATCAGGTTGAGATTTCTACAGGTGGTTTCTCTTTTGAACTGCTTGTGCAGTGAAATGTAAGGTGCCTGCAAAAATCATTTTTGTAGTAGTTATATTACCAAAATAAATACGTGAAAGTGAGAAGGTTAACCCTTGATACAAACATTGACTGCCTTATTCCTATGTAAATGATGAGCCTACTAGAGTGGCTAGTAGCAAGGAAGTTCCCAAGTGCATACCAAATTCCTATGTTTAAATTACATGAGGGAACTAGATACAGAGAATAGGTGGCATTTTACAAAGTTCCATTGTAAATTATTATTTTATATATTGCGAACCAAAATTTTCTTTATGCTGAAAATATACTTAGTGTAGAAACATCTCCTTAACATGGCGTTGCAAGTATTACTAGGTTTGTTATATTATGCTTGCTAGTATATTCACCTACTGAACCTTGCTATATTGTTGTTTTTAACCTTAGGTGAGTTGGTGCAGGAGGGTGTTAATTGTTCATCGGGTACCAGAGTTTGAAGTGGGTTCATTCTAGGGTTGCTCCGTTGCCCCTTGTTACCTAAAGGATTGGTTTGGTCATATTGCTAAAGCAATTCAATTTGTTTTTATTCTGTTGCACTTGTTCTTGTAATTGTTGATTTGGCCTTGTGTAATGTAATTCAATTATCGCTAGATCGTGACCCTGTGCATTATATATGTTATATGAGACGGAAATATTTTATGACTATGATATTAAAGTTTAGACTGATTTTACATTCCTTAAGAAGGTAGAGGTACCATAATTTTAGTGTTAATTTTGGCACCTCTTCGTTCTAACACTAAAATTGTGGTATCTCTACCATAAAATTTCTCTAAAGTTTATGAGTGTACTAACCATTTAATTTGGGACCACTAATATATGAGGAAACTTGAATTCAAGTCTGTACATGGCATCCCCACAAACCATTTGGATGGTGAGTACTTTGTGGATGAAGCGATGAAATGCTTGTAATGACATGTGCTGAATAAATGTCATTTTTATATTACATGCTTTGGCCCAATAATTCTGTGACAATTGTCTAATGTATATTGATATTGTTTCTGATTATTTTTATTTATCATCAATGAATGTATGCATACTCTTTTATGACGCTATAGATAAGTACATGATGAATTATATTATCATAAGAGAAATATTGTGATGCTCCGACCATCATTCTATGATGAAAAAAATATTGTCACATAATGTACACAATTTGTGATGATATTGTGATCGTCATAAATTTTATGATGAATTTTCTACATAATGTCACTAATTATATTTTCAGATAGTCATTCGATGATGGATTGCACGACGCATGAAAATGGTCACTAATATGCTTCTATGACGATGACTCATCATCACGGATAATCAAATCTCTTGTAGTGATTGGTCGTTAGAAAAAGGACACAGTTTTAAAACTCTCTACTTCTAGTTATAAAAAGTATTTGTATATATATGGTATGAATTCTGCTCTTCTTACCGCTCTTGGGAATTTTATTTTACCAAAATCATTGTTTTGATTTAAATTTTCATCTAGTCTTGAAAATAATTGATATCCTTTGCAAATTAGCTTTTCTAAAAATATGTGTTTAAACCACCACTTAACTCCTTCAAAATTGTACCAAAATAATTTCAAAAGTTTTGGATTCACCTAGGACTTCGTTGACAAAGTATGATGGGTGTTGGACCTTTTGTATATATCCATCTAATTCTCTTTCAACTACGAGAGTAGTGCTAATGACGTGTGTCATTGCTGTTATATAGAGAAGAAGTGATTCTCTAGCATTGGTGGTACCAGTGTCGATGGAGTTGCTGGAAATTTCTTGAAATCTTCAAAAGCTTGATCGGCTTTAGGTGTCCATAGAAACTTATCTTGTTTCTTCATAAACTAAAAAACGATAGCCTAATTATCTGAGTCGAGAGATGAATCTATCGAGTTCTGTCATATAACCTGTTAGCTTTCGTATATCTGTTTGGCATGTTGGAGGATTCACCCTAATGATGACATTGATTTTTTTTGATAGCAACGATATCACGTTTGGACACGATGAAATCGAGTAGCTCTTTCGAAGATACCCTAAAGATACACTTTTTATGATTAAACTTCATCTTCAAAGTTCTTAGGCTACGAAAGGTTTATGTGAAGTTGGCGATGAGATCTTCCTGCTTGGGACTTGATGACCACGTCTTCAATATATGCTTTCATGTTCATGTTGAGTTGTGAATAGAGACAACATTGAATAACATGTTGGTAAGTTGCCCTGGCATTATTCAACCTAAATGGCTTGGTGATATAGCGATAGGCTCTAAACAACATGATGAATGAAGTTTTAAGGCAGTCTTCTTTCTTCAAGCTGGTCCGGTTGAGATTGAACTGGACGTCGTCATCTCACATAAACCACACTCACTAAAGGTGGTTTTGAAAAAAATAAGGCCTAGTTTGATAGGCTAGGATCCTAATTTTAAAGAAAAGATTGAAGCTATTTTTTTACATTTTTGATAAGAAAAGTGTTTTTTTTTTTATAATGGAAAAAATAAAAATAGTTGACACACCACGCACACACCGTCGCACCGATGCTCTGATCCACTCCTGACGAAACGGCCCACCGGACTGCGCAAACGCCACATCGAGATCGCGTGTCAATCCGTCGTGTGCGGTGCGCCTCGAATCCGACGACGACGGCGAGAGGAGAGATGGAGGCGGCGGGAGGAGGGGGTCGATGGTGCGTGGTGACAGGCGGCCGCGGCTTCGCGGCGAGGCACCTGGTGGCGATGCTGCTCCGCTCCGGCGAGTGGCGGGTTCGCGTGGCCGACCTGCCCCCCAGCATCGTGCTCGACCGCGACGAGGAGGAGGGGATCCTCGGCGCCGCCCTTCGCGAGGGCCGAGCCGCCTACGCCTCCGCGGACCTCCGCGACAAGGCCCAGGTCGCCAGAGGTGTGTGATCTTCCATTTTGCTTCCCAGATCGCGACGCGGGGTAGGGTTTGTGTGTTGCTTTGTTTGATTCGTACGGGGGTGCAAAAATGCGGAATGCAGTGTTGCAGAGTGCGGCGTGTGAGACAAACGGATCGGCTAGACATGGGCCGCTTGACTTAGATCGCAATCGAGATCGAGCTCTTCACTTATTCGAACATCCGTTTAGTTCGATGTGTTGGTATGCTTGGATTGATCCTAGTTTTATACTTTAATCGATATACGCGGTGTTGCTCTCATTGTTGCCATGCACTCTATTAGCTTGACATTGTATTGCTGCCATGTCACATTGATCCCTTAGGACTAAATAGTTGGTCCAGTGAGATTCTTCTACTGGTATGGATTCAAGAAGTGTTGGTATTTCTGCTGTGAACTTAATGTTTTATTATGTAACTAGAATAGTAATGGTCCTAGAGGAGCATGGTCAGACGACATTTGTTCATTTATTGATGTGAAATGGCTAGAAAGAACTCCCAGGCAAAAGGGATCCCTGTCTCTTTTCCATTGATTTACTTTCACAGATCTTCTGTTACTTGCAGTTGTAAGGTATGTAGCGTGCTAATTTTCTTCAGTCTTCAAACAAGCTGCTGTCATCCTGATACTTGTCTTTAAGTTACTACCTCTGGTCACTAAAAGAAAAATATTCTTATATATTATTTATATCATTTAGAGCATAATAAAATTTATATTGTGAATGTATTCTCCTTAGTCCTTACATGGTGACACTTATTGTTTTCATATGGTATATATTGATAAAGGGCACTATTGTCAAAGTTAAAATAGTGTAACTGCATTTCTCAATTTAATTGTTTGATGTCCAATGTATATATTCTTTATACACAGCTTTTGAGGGGGCTGAAGTTGTTTTCCACATGGCCGCACCAGATTCATCTATCAACAACTTCCACCTTCATTATTCAGTTAATGTTGAGGGTTGGTACCTCTAACTTAAGCTACACACCTTTGGTTCTTAATTAATTTTTGTTCTGATTGTTATTTATGAGATGCATCGAATCAATGCCAGTTTTTCTTATTTTCAATAAATATCAATAATGTGGGAATTTGAGGATTTGCTGCTGCCAGCAGCTGGCAATTGAGGATTTTCCACTCATGTGATGCTGACATGTGAGGTCAGGATCCACATGTCAGTGAGACATGGAGTGGCGAATTCTCAATCCGATAAAATTGTAAGATTAATTTCGGACTAGTTTTTTGTTATTTTGAATGCTATATAATACCAATTAAAGTTTGTCAATTGATGACTAAATGACTTGTATATTTCATTTCACAGGGACAAAGAATGTCATTGATGCTTGTATCCGTTGCAAGGTGAAGAGACTTATCTACACTAGTTCACCAAGTGTAGTGTTTGATGGAATTCATGGAATCTTTAATGCAGATGAATCAACACCTTACCCAGACAAGGTCTTTATTTTCTATGGATTACATTCTTTTGATTTGTCATTGGTTCATCTTTATTTCCATATTTCCTAACAAGATCTTTTCTTGATCCAGTTTAATGATTCATATTCAGAAACAAAGGCAGATGCAGAAAAATTGGTGATGAGGGCTAATGGTAGGGATGGGCTTCTTACTTGTTGCATACGCCCAAGTAGCATTTTTGGCCCTGGCGATAAGCTACTTGTTCCTTCTCTGGCTGCTGCTGCAAGGGCAGGAAAGTCTAAGGTACAATTGTACAAATGGCTACATTTGGGTACACTTTGATCTTTGGTATACTAAGATCATCCATTCATGAGTTTTATCTCATTGTCCATGGTCCCCTGTTGATATGTACAATTTTTATATGATAAGAATGCTATTTGTAAGTAAACAAACAATATCAAACAAAATAAACACTTCAATTACTTTCTTTATGCTTATTCAGTTATTCCAAAAAGAACACTTTCCACATGTATTTTATTTCCTGGAAATTACCTGACAAAACACTGCCTATATTTTCATTGCTAGTACATTATTGGTGATGGGAGCAACCATTATGATTTCACCTATGTGGAGAATGTGGCATATGGTCATGTTTGTGCAGAGAAAACTCTATCATCTGAAGATGGTGCAAAAAGAGCTGCTGGAAAAGTATGGTTCCTGCTTTACATTTCACTTTTTACATTTAAGATTCCATGACATTATTCTTTTATTCGTTTCTAGACCTATTTCATAACAAATATGGAGCCTATAAAATTCTGGGAGTTCATGTCGTTGATTCTAGGAGGACTTGGATATGAAAGGTATTTATTTTCTAAAATTCAAATGGTCTTCTACTTGATTAGATTTATTCTCTGTGGAACATGTGAGATAGTTTCTGTTGTTTCAGTAGACTGGACGATAATTAATATGGTTGCTTTTATTGACTTCACTTGGAGTAATTTTCAGGTGTCACCTGCAAAACTTATGCTAGATAGCTTTCACTTCTACCTCAAATTTCAAATGTTGTTCCATTGATAAAATAGTGCATTATGGGAATTCAGTGAATTGCTCTTGTAGTTTTAGATACTACCATCTATTCTTTATTGAGTGAATTTCAGAAAATTATAGCTATTTTGCCAAAACAATCAGGGTATTTCAGAAAACTGCAATTTTGTTAACACTTGGGCCGTTTGGCAAGTTGTACTGGCCTATCATACACACATGCAGTGCTCACGCCATTACAGGGTGTATGGCAGTCCAAATTGGCCTCATGTGTATGACTGGTGGTCCAGTCTTATTGAATGGTCGCATTGCTAATGGAGTTGCAGTGTTCTGATAAAATCATGCTATAATTTTGTAGTTTTATGAAACATCCTGCTAAAGTTGCAGCAAGCTGATATCTTTGACAAAATGAATTGCATTTTTTATTTTAAAAAGCTCAACAGAGAACTTGATGACCTGCTTTGGAGCATTTGAGATAATTTCTGTTGGTTTCCTTAGTAGCTTCCTGTAGAGCATGGTTCCTTCGTATCAAAATTTTACACTGTTAAGAGATGGAGAGCGGAATCATTGCTGGTAGTGAACTCGATAATTTAGTTTAGCCGGATCTCCTGACTACATTTGCTACTGATGTTAAACCAGGTGTTACAGACCTCAGCAGTATCTGCTGGACTAGATTTGTTGTATTCTTCCATGATATTTATGTCCCTGTAGAATGAGTTTGAGGATGGACAGTAAGGGACACATCTTTATAAATATATATGAGTTCATGAGTCACCATTGTACTAATGCATTAGAAACTTTCTGGCAGGCCTTCAATAAAAATACCAGTTTCTGTTATGATGCCGGTGGCTCATGTGGTAGAATGGACTTATAAGACATTCTCTCGCTATGGAATGGGAGTTCCTCAGCTTACCCCTTCAAGGATCCGGCTCCTCTCTTGCAACAGAACGTTCAGCTGCTCAAGAGCAAAAGATGAGCTTGGTTATGAACCCATTGTGTCACTCAAGGTGTTTATCTGTGATCTGTAATGAGATTAGTGATAGCTCTTGATACATTTGCATGCGTGGTGGTTTTGTCTATAATGTTGACAAGAACTACTTTTGTTCATGCCTACTTTCTTATCTGAAGGTTTTGACACAAGCAATTGATCACCTATTCTAAAATTCAGGATGGACTGAAGAGAACAATAGAGTCGTATCCCCATCTACAAGCTCAAAATCAAAGGAGCATATCAAAGGCTTCAGTTTTCCTTGGGAACGGAAATCGTATGGATCTCTCTCTCTCTCTCTCTCACTCACGTGCACACCCTTCTTGATGTGCTAATGAATGTCTTCTGATCTTGTCTGCAGTTGCAAAAACAGTTCTCTGGGAAGACAAGAAGCAAACAATGACTGTGCTACTACTATTGGCTGTTATCTACTACCACTTATTTACATGTGGTTACACCTTCATTACAGCAATGTCAAAGCTTTTCTCACTGACCGCACTGTTCTTATTCATTCATGGGATGCTGCCTACAAATGTGTATGGTCCTCTGTCAGATACCTGCTATTTGATGGTTAAACACCATTTAGGCCCTTTATTCATCTTCAGTTACTGGATCGTGATTGTTGAATATACTTTTGCAGGTTTGGGCACAGGATTGAGAAGCTCGAGCCTACAAATTTTCACTTGTCACAGGTGGAGGCGCATCATATTGCTCATTCAGTCAGCTCAACATGGAACTCTTTAGTTGGTGTGCTAAAATCTCTATGCAGAGGAAATGATTGGCCACTGTTTTTCAAGGCATGGCATTACATGTGATATGTCTATATGACTAAATTAGCATTTATACTACTCCCTTCACAGTTCTACATGTTTAATGATTCAGCCTGTACTTTTTTGTATTCAGTGTCTAATTTCTTGTTGTTGCCAGGTGGCATTCTCTCTGCTGGTTGTGAGCATCCTTAGTTCCATGTCTTCACAGTCTGCATTTAAAATAGGTAAATCAAAATACTATACTTCCCTTTTTTAAATCCACGGCAATTAGCATGAGCACATGACTGATGATGTAGAATTCTCCCATGGGCAAAATAGGTATTCCTCTGGTTTTCATAGGCTTCAAAGCATATGAGAAATGGGAGGACACCATCGACAGTCTGGTGGGTGATGCATGCTCGGTTGTTCTGCGATTTGGTCCGAGCCAGAAATCCTCAAGGCATAAGCACGCAGATAATTGAATGGCATCGTTTAGTGAGGTTAACTTCAATTTCGGCTATTGCTAGTTTTGCTTCCCAGAACTTCAACCGATATTCCTTTGATGTTGTAAAATAGTTTAGTCTCATTTCCTTACGGTGATTGTTGTTTTGTACGAAATTATGCTATTTCTTCAAAAGAGTTTTTTTCTCAATGTATTATTGGGTGAATGGGCGCTTATCGAATAAAATTAATCAGAAGTTAGTCTAGATTGTACTGGGACTTTGTGTTGTAATTTGGCTATAGGCCTATAGCCTAGCGATACTATTGGTGGTTTAATTACCAAGCCTCTAAGAATGCCTGTGCCTAATAAAGATTTGTTTTGCCTTTGCCGATGTTCTTCTCATATAATAATGTATTCCGGCACTTTTTAAGCACATCATAGTTATTAGCAAATCGCACGGGTGTTGCAATGAAAAATCACATCATAGTAATATTTACGTCAAATAATATTCTAAGGTCGTGTCATCATCTTTCATGATTTTTGTAAGGATATATCTATGATTTGAAAAAGAGATGGATCTAAAGATGTAGAGTTGAGTTAACCCGAGATCGTTCTATTCTACTCTGCTAGTTCAATTTTTCGAAGCGTTCCAACCTGTTTCAGCTCTAGTTTTTGATGGATTTAGACATGATTAGCTGAAGCCGTACCAAATCTGGAACTGAGCTGAAGAAACGACAGCTTTTGTTTTTAAAACTTTCTCCTTTAAGTTGAGCTGGAGCGGTGCTGTGGTGTGCACCGACCTAAACACGTGTTGGGGCGAGGAAAGCTATACGTGGCACGCGAGGGGCGGCACGGCTGCCGAATCATCGCTGCCGTCCACTCGGAGGCCAACCTGCGGCGGACGATCCGATCTCGCGACCACCTCCGTTGATTCCGTTCCGTCTCCCCCTCGCCATTTCGTCGAGCAAGTCTCACGCACCCGCGCCGCTCCGATGGCCGCCTTCTCCCTCGCCGCGCGCCGCCTCCTCTCCCGCGCCGCCGCGTCCCGCCGCCTCGTCCCCTGCATCTCGTCCACGGCACCTGCACCTGCTGCTCTCCGTCGCTTCTCCGCGGACGCTTCGACGCCGCCGACACCCCCGCCGCCGCCTCAGGAGCCCACCGTCGAGCCGCCCAAGTCGGAGGGCGCCTCTTCCTCCGGCGACAGCGGGCGCCATCAGTCGGCTCCGGGGGCCTCGGCGGGGGCTCGCCGCCCCGGCGGCGAGGACTACGAGGAGGAGCAGGAGAAAGTGCTCCGCTCGTCGCTGCTCCACGTGGTCTCGATTTGGACTCGCTCGAGATCTGCTTCCATTTACGTCTGTCTAATTTCGTAGTAATCTTCTGAATATCTGGTGTTTGGTTGTGTGTGATAGCCAAGGATGGGGTGGAGCGAGTCAGCCATGATCGCCGGGGCAAGGGACGTGGGCGTGTCGCCGGCCATCGTTGGTGCTTTCCCGAGGAAGGAGGCTGCCCTCGTTGAGGTAACTTTGCTTCGGGTCAGACTATATCTTGTGTTGTCTGGTTGTTTTTTAGATGGGTAATCGTAATGTTCTTCCCAAGAAAAGAATATGTTGGGACTCAGGATGATAGTACATTGGACTGGTGAGGTAAGGATGAGGCGTAGTTTACTTAAGGTATGAATTGTTGGATACACATTGGTTGGATCGGACCTGAAGTAGCTAACAGAACAAATGCTGTCACTCATTGGTATGATAACTGTTGCGCTCTTACCTGATGGATGCTCACGAATGTGAGAGGCTCAAGATTGTGACGCGATTCATTATTTCTATTTTGTGAGCTTATATTAACATTTGTAGTTTTGGGTAAGCCTTGCGGTCAAAGTTTTTTGTTTTACACAGAAAAAACCATGAACAATTTGTAGATAGAATCTAGCAGAGTGTTATAATTGTGATAGGTGGCTAATATAGATTGGTTATTTCACATTTCAGAATAGGGTTGGCAGGACTCATGGGTTCAGTTCAGAATTGGTTAAATTATTCTCAAAATTGATTCACGACTGAAATAAGTGGATTTTGAATAAACCTATTTATTGCCAAGCTCAGCTCATTAGCTTGATTATGAAATTTCTTCTAAACTGTAAATTAGGTGATAATGAAAGTTAGACTTGCTTGATAGCCAGGCCTACTTCAGAAATGTGAATGTTGTGGCGTTGTTTCTGCTTGTAAGTATAATGTACATGGATTACAATATTACATAGATGAATTTCTGTCTTACATATCTGTTTTGTACTTAAAATTGGGTAGTAGGGAATCAATGCATTCAAATTATGTGTGTTTATTTTTCAAAAAGTAGTTATTGTACATTTGTACTCTTTGTTCTACAAAAGAGAAACTACAATTGGCCCCAGCCGCAATTTTCAACTTCTAGTGGAAGCATTTTGTTGCTTTGGGCTTTTGGTATTGATTCGGTAGCGCAACAAATTATATATTGACATCTTGTATTAAAGTGCTCAATCTATGTGAAGTTATGAACAGTTCCATCTTTTGACTGGTAATTTTATTGAACTGATATAATACATCATACATAACCATCCTAGTTGATGAAATTTTGGAAACAATCCAACATAAACCTTTTCTCCATTTGCACAAAGCATGGATGATGGATCTATTCAGCTATAATGCTATTCTGTTGTGTTATGATTCACAGTTTTGTCATGAACTGGCCTTGTTTCACCCAAAACATCTGCATGCAGATGTTTTCATTGTGTCTCATAATTCAGCTGGGGCATATGGTGAATGCCAATCCTATAGGAGGACTTGTTAAGTCACAAAAGTATGACCATCAGTGTATGTGTTAAAACTATATGCAGCTCATGTGTGTGTTGTCCTTAACTGCACTGTGTTTGTAATCATTTTTGTCTTTCCAATGTGCTTGAATGGTGCAAATCTATTGTTAGGAAATTTTGCAAGGATTGTAGCTAGTTGGCTGTTTCTTGTGCAGCATCCTGCATCAAGGGAAATGACAATGCAAGGATTGTAGCTAGCTGGCTATTTCTTGTTCAGCATCCTTCAATCCTTCATCAAGCGAAATGACAGTCTATTTGGATAAATACAATTGAAGCTGATATTAGTTTTGACTTTTAACTAACTTGATGTTTTTGTTGTACCTGAAATGACTACATTTAAAGATGGCATCTATAGTTCAAACAAACTGGTTGTTGGATTTATACTTGATACCATGAGTTACCACTTACCAGGATTTGTGTTTGCTTGGTCTGTATGGAACTGGAAGAATTTTTCCCAAATGAATGTTCAATACTAACTTGCTTCATTCTTTTTTCTGTTCGGTTGGATTTCGGCAGACTTCTGTGCTCTCTTTGTAGTTTCTACGCTGCAATTCTTCTTTTTCTAAAATTTATGTTTCTGTCTAGTCATTTGTGTAAAATGCCAATGTGCCTAACTGATGGCTCCATTTATTTGTGCGCAGTTTTTCATGGATGACTGCCTTCAACAACTCATGGACCGCATTGATGCTGGAGAGGGAGATCTGTTAAAGAACTTGGTACTGAGTGAGAGACTTTCCAAACTTGTCCAAATGAGACTGGAAATGCAGGGACCTTACATATCAAAGTGGCCTCAAGCTCTCAGTATCCAAGTACTCCATTATCATCATCTTTTATTTTTCCTTTGCATTAAATAGTTCAGCTGATGCTTGTAAGTCACAATTTTATACTCTGTTTGACAGTCCCAACCAGCAAATATTTCAACAAGTTTAAAGCAGAGAGCTGTCCTTGTTGATGAGATTTGGCATGCTGCTGGAGATGCTGGATCAGATATTGATTGGTATGTGAAGCGTACTGTGCTTGGTGGTATCTACTCAACCTCAGAGGTGTATATGTTAACAGATAATTCTCCAGGTTTGTTCTCCTAAGCTTGATATAGTAATAATTCCCAATTCCTCTACTTGATGTTATAAACCAACTTCAATAATGCAACCTTTGGAAACACTTTAACAGCAAGCATTAAATGGAGGATGTTTCATCAGCAGAATCTCTAAAGTTTAATCTGTAAATGGGCTAAATGCAGATGATTTACCACATTAGTTTGTGTAAACAAATCATAGTGAACTGAGCTTGGTGCTTACATTTTAGCTATAACCTTTTATATCTGAATTGTTTGATTAATTTTCGTCCGTTCTCTTAAAACAGAGTTGTTTTGGAAGTTAAGAACTAAAAACAATAGTGTGTACGTAAACAGAACAGAAATATCTGTAAATATCTGGGACCTCTAATGACCCTTGTGTAAATATATGGGATTCCGTAAGACAGTTCATCCCTTTCGGTGCAAACATTGGCCTTCTGGTCCTCCAGTGTCTAAAGGCTGAAAGCAGGATGTCTAGGAAATATATATAACTCGTGGTCTTTTTCATGCATTGGGAGATAAATATGCTGTCATGCTGACAGCATTATACCTGTTAAGTGAATGGGTTCCATTTCCTGCCTTTGAACATCACAAAAAAATATAAAGTTTCTTCAAATGCTGACAGCATTATAGCAATATAGCTGTTGAGGGTTCCATTTCCTGCCTTTGGACATCACAAAAAAATATGTTCAAAGTTTCTTCAAACGGCAGTCAAGTATATAGTTGTATTAACAGTTTCCTCTTTTCTGTTGACACTTGTCAGAGTTCCGCGATACATGGTCATTTGTAAGTCGCCGTATCAAGGATGTTCTTGATCTTCAGAAAACTTTTCAGGAGGTAGTGCATCATGCTCAAGTGGCCCTCCATTTGCTGTTTGAGTTCTCAATTCTCATCATCTCCTTTGTTATTAACCTGCTGATCTGAAACAATCCTGTGTGCAGGCCGCGTATCTAGCCGAAGCCGTCGGCGCAGGCATGGGCAGCTCCCTACAGGGCGTCCTGAACAGAGTTTTCAAGAAATGAAGTGCATGAACCTGTCTTGGATGCTCTCGTTCTTGACGTCTCCACTGTCTCTTTTCATTCGGCGGAATCTATACTATTTTAAAAGTAGCTAATAGTAGTGAATCTATCACTATCCATATTTTTATTGTAGTTTTTATAGTTTACTCACTAATATTATTTAATATTACTATATAACAATCAATATTTGACACATATAATTAAAATAAGCACTCTTAATAAAAAGTCAATAACATATATTATATAAAATATATTTAATTTATTTTAGATAATATTATGAAAAAAAATTCGTTCGTAGCGACGGACAACTTGCTAGTCAAATAAAGAAAAAGAACAGGTGTTGACTACATCACGTCAGGATTTCATTACGATGTACATAATACATGGTTTATCATATGAACATTGTCAGCATCCACATGCGCAGAGATGAGATTGCTACTATATTTACTAACAGTTCGAGTTTTTTTTTCTTTTAAGGATTAGTTGTGAACCAATTATGTATTCCCCGCGTGGTTGGTGTGCCCTTGTTTGTTAATTCACAGCACGTAGCTTTGGGTTTCGTCTTTCAATTAAAAAAAATTACTATTGGTTAGGTCTGGGGTCTTTTCATCTATCATGATTAATGAACTTATGACAAACGAAGGCCACTCCCAGCTTCACATGGACTTTGCCCCTCAAGACGTTGATGCCATGACGCCAGCAAAAGTAATGGGTGATTATGTAATCTATCGCATCACGTAGTTCTTGTAATTATCCGCACCAGAGCCTTTTCAGTACCCCTCGGATCAGAGGCGAAATCAGGATCTTGATAAGCCTAGACTCAAAATAAAACCATGACGTAGTTCCCTCGTGTAATTTAAACATAGGAATTGCATATGTAAATATTGCAAAATATGAAATTTTAATTTTTTATGTATATTATAAAACAAGAAGCTAAAACAGAGCACCTAAAATGCCCAAAATTGAATTAAAAGATCTATTTGGGTAATAAAATCATAAAGTTCAAGACAACAACTGTTTAAAAATTACCAAAATTACCTGACTGTAGGATCACATAAACACTACAAGATACCACAATTCACCTATAAATGGAGACATGTGTCATGTGTGCTGAAACAAATTCAAGAACGCAAGAACAACTTGATGACACTTTTTCTTTATAATTTCTTTCTTTCTTTGCAGAAACTTACCTGGTGCCTGTGCGCATTTGGGACAGCTCTGTTTCTTGGCTGCAATTTGACTGCAGGGGCGATGGCTGCAAGCGAGCTAGGCCAGGGCGGTGACGCGGCGTGCCACGCGCAGGCGCTCACTGGGGGCAGCGTCTGCAAGCGAGCTAGTCCAGGGGCGACGGCCATGAGCAGGCGTAGGCGTGTAACAGCGGAGGGTGGGGGCGGTAGCCGCGAGCGAGCCGGGCCGCGGGGCCCGGGGGCAACACCGTAGCGAGTCTCGAGCGCGTTGCGGGGCGAGGGCGAGGGCGAGTGTGGGGGTGGGTGTGCAGTGCGCTCGCGGCGGCCGCAGGGGTTTGGGGCGACCGGGCGGGTGGTATAGTCTCTAGCTCTAGGGTTTGTATTCCTCGCGTTGGGGCTTGGGGACTAGTGGCCTAGTGGGCTGCGCCGTTGGATTACGGCTGTTGGTGGACTGCGCTGCTGATAGATGAGACCTGGCCCTAGGCTAGTGGGGCTGGACCTTTAAAACCTGTAACTTTTTGAAAAATCTCTAGGTATAAGTCCACTAAAAAATTCTTCACGAGTGGGATGCCCCAGCCTTGGTTCCGCCCTGCCTCGGATTCATTCTTTATATAAGTTTTTATGTAAGTCATAGTAGAAATCTCAATTTTTCTCCTTTTTAATTATTTTTTATATAAGTTGGATTTCTTAATTGTTATGCAGAAATTCATATTTTTTTCTCAAATATAAATTATTTTAGAATTGTTAGTCAATTTCTTATCTTTTTACATCTATCGTAAATAAACAACTCACTCTTTTAAAACAGAATAAATGAGATAATAAAAACTCATTTTAAGCGGAATCAATAAGTGGTAAACTCATATTTTTATAGCAAAATAAATAAGAGATAAGATAATTAAGCTATTTGAATTTTTTAGTTATCGTGCACAAATTAATATATATGGACCAGATGAGTAACTTAATGCGAATCTAGTCATCTAAAATTCTAAATGACCTAGCCAAGCCAAGCCAAGTCAAGTCTATTGGTTGGAGACGATGCAACCAACTTGAATGCAAATCTTGGCACGTCACTAGTCTCTGCAGGAACATCAGAAAATCAGCGAAACGGTCAGCAGTTTCATACAATTTGTTTTGTTGGTATATGCTATTCTCACCATGGGCCAAAAAATGCTTTGAAGAACATTGTGATTTATTGGTTTTATATTGCCTATAAAACAATTACCACTCAATCCGATTCCTTATATAAGTTTTAGATTTCTAAATTCTTTTCGAAATATAAGTTGTCTTACAACATTTAGATGATTTTCATCTTTTCTTACATGTTTGTATTTGTATAATAAATATTATCTATTTCACAAATAAACAACACATATTGTCCAAAGCATAATAAATATGAGATAATAAAGTTATTTAAGATGATTTTTCTTAATTCTTATGCAAAACGACATATATATTAAATCCGCGAGAGTATTTTCTCAGTTCATTCTGCAATTTTCCAGATATGCTAAACAGTAGATTCAACATATAATACTAATATCTGAGAGGGCGTATGGAATTTTTCTTGGGAAAATCAGCTTAATTTGCTGGTGCGGCAGTATGCCACGTTGCACAAGATAATTACCAACTATTTTGACACAGGCCTCTTAGACTGACCCAACCACATTACACCGAAGGAAATTGTGTATATACCTAGATGCTGATGGAACTTAAATCTCACATATAATTAGAATCATGGTAGAGATAAAAATATGTCATGTCTAATGCTGATTCAACTACCCTTAGCTAATTATTTAATTTATTTAAATATTTAAATATAATTTCATAACAATGAGACGTGGAAAGGCATCTTGGCCTGTTGGAACAATGTCATCTTTTCCCATGGTCCTAATCTAATGAAGTAGGAGCTGCGCACCATCGTGGTTCACATGACGAGTGGCGAGGATGTGCCGTATCAACGAATAATGAATTTGAGACACATGTGCGAAATACGAGATAAGAACTTTTTGACATTAGCTAATTTAAATCCGATCTATACCCCGCAACAAAGATACTAGCAGAGGAATCGTGTGTATTTACCTTCGTGCTGCTTTCCCAAATAAAGTTATTCGAAAACATCTAAACAGTTTTTTTATATTTTTTATATCAAATAAACAACACTGCTTTACAAATAAACAATTCATGTTCTCTAGAATATTCCAAAACAACGTTACTGCGAAGAAACCGTGGGCGTCTTGTGACTGGATGGCTGGGTGCTGCTCTCACATTCTTCCAAGTGAAGGAAACGGCGACCGACCAGAGGCAGTGAGGGACCCCCATACCAATGGCTTCCGCCCCCGCCCCGCCGCGCCTATATACCCTGCCGCCCGCCACCCTCGACCTCCCACCTCCACCTGCTCCACTCCCCACTCCCTCCACCCCTTCCTGGTACTAGTACTCCGCTCCACCACTCTCCAGCCGACCCAACCGGATGGCGGAGGCGCCCGCCGGCCTCGCCACCATCCTCGCCGCCGGCGAGAGGGACTTCCTCATCCGCAACTCCGGCGACCCGGTAAACCCCTCTCTTGACCGCCTCTTTGCTCGTACGGATTTGCTGCGATTGTGCCTTTTCTTGGCCCGATTGTGCTACCCCGGTCGACCGATCCGACCGCGCCGCGTCCTTGCCTTGCCTGTTGTTTCTATAGCTCGTGTGTGTCGTTGCTGTGTGGATTGGGGGCGAGGTGCACTGGTGATTAGCAACGAGGCCCAAGTTAGATGAGGACACTGGACACGAGGTGCTTGTGTTTCCATGGGGGGTCGTTTCTATCTAGTAATTATTGATCGGTTCTCCACATGATTACAATGAACATGTTTATCAAAATTATTGTTTGAAAAAATTCTCATCACAAAGTGATGGAAAGTTGCAAAAGTCAATTCCGCATAAAAAAACTTAGTGAAAGGGAAAACAAAGTTGCTTATGTCAAGTTCAATTCAGGCCTGTGAGAGCATAAACAATCTGACATTATGCATTAGTTTCTGCGGACTTATTGAACAAAAAGAGATAGACAAAAACAATCGCATGCTATGAATGAATATAATTAGGATAAATGTGCTAGCTCAAGGCCTTGTTGTCCTGCAGGTCAAGATCAACAGCATCGAGGCGAGTACTGTGGCCCTCTACTTCTCGGCCTCATGGTGCCCACCATGCAAGCGGTTCACGCCTAAGCTTATTGAGGCATACAAAGAGCTGGTCTCACAGGGAAAGAGCTTTGAGGTCGTATTTGCTTCAGGTGATCATGATGCAGAGGCATTCAATGCATACTTCGCAAAGATGCCATGGTTGGCAGTCCCTTTCTCGGACACTGAAGGTCGTAGTGGCCTTGATAAACGGTTTAAGGTCAGAGGTATTCCACACCTTGTAATCCTTAATGCAAAATCTGGTGAAGTTTATACTGAAGATGGAGTTGAACTTGTGAGCGAGTATGGTACAGAAGCTTACCCTTTTACACTAGAGAGGATCAATGAATTGAAGGAACAGGAGAAGGCAGCTAAAGATAATCAAACTATTCATAGTGTGCTTGGTACACCCACCCGTGATTACTTGATTTCAAACAAGGGAGACAAGGTAACTGATCGATGGCAGTTCTTTATTGTCTTTTTCATGATTAGACATCCTTAACCATTTTCTTGTTGTCGATTGTACCCAGGTACCCATCTCTGACCTTGAAGGCAAGTATGTTGGTTTGTGCTTTGTGGTGAATGGCTATGGTCCAGTTGTTGAATTTACTACAGTGCTTGCTAAAATGTATGATAAACTCAAAGAAGTCGGGGAGAAGTTTGAAGTGGTAGCTGTATCCTTGGACAATGATGAGGCATCGTTCAATGAGAGTTTTGAAGGCATGCCTTGGCTTGCCATTCCACAGGGGGACAAGATGTGTGAGAAGCTGGTTCGTTACTTTGAGCTTAGTGACATTCCTACGCTTGTTCTGATTGGTCCTGATGGGAAGACACTGAACAATAATGTTGCTGACATAATTGATGAGCATGGTCCAGATGCATGGGAAGGGTTCCCATTCAGTGCGGAGAAGCTGGAAATTCTTGGTGTGAAGGCAAAGGCTAAATTAGAATTACAGACTTTGGAGTCCCTTTTGGTCACTGGTGATTTGAACTTTGTCCTTGGGAAAGATGGAGCAACGGTATGTGCTAGCTATGCTTGGTTTTATATACTTTTCTTTTTTACCACTTGGGAAAATTATCAAAGGTATCCCTTCATGAAGTAACTAAGAGTAAATTATGCTTGTTACAGCATTGGAGTATATTAGCTATAGTGGTCTAAATACCGCCCTTCATCGTTCAATTTTAATGAATATGAAGTCATCAAAAACACTCTTCTCTCTCGTCCTTTTGGCCCTGGGATCTTAATTATGTTAAGAGTAGTAAAGCAGGCTCAAACTTTCCATATCATGATAACCATTCTCCATAGTTATTTCCTTTCTTTTTTGTGTGTTCTAGTCATTTTCTAATCAATACTACTGAAGTTTTTCGATAATGGAATTCAATCCAACCTCTACATTAATATTACTGAATGCATGTATTGTGCTACTAATGCCCAGGAACAAAGGAAAACCATGTCTGAATCCTGTTCCCAACATAAGGTTTTGATAGAGCGCCATTTGTTAGGGCAACTATACATGAGAGAGAATTTATATAGTACATTTTTAATCAATGAGAATGACCATATGAAAGATGTTATACATTGCTAAAAAAGTTTATACTGCTGCTTAGTAGATTCTTTCAGAGGTTTTGCCTCCAATCTGATGTGTTCTTTACCTATCTAAATTTGTGATTAGTACACAAAATTGACATCTACTTTTTAATGTGAAGGTACCTGTATCAGAACTTGTTGGAAAGACTGTCCTCCTTTACTTCTCAGCTAAATGGTGTGGACCATGCCGAGCCTTCCTGCCTACACTTGTCAGTGAATACAACAAGATCAAGGAGAAGAACAATGATTTTGAGATCGTCTTCATATCTAGTGACAAGGAGCAGAGTTCCTATGATGAATTCTTCTCTGAAATGCCATGGCTTGCTCTTCCTTTTGGAGATGAAAGGAAGCAATTCTTGAGTAAGACCTTCAAAATCCGTGGAATCCCTTCGCTTGTTGCCATTGGTCCTGATGGGAAGACGGTGACCAAAGATGCGAAAACACCACTGATGATCCATGGAGCTGATGCATTTCCATTCACTGATGAGAAACTTAAGGAGCTGGAGAAGAGGATCGATGAGATGGCAAAGGGGTGGCCTGAGAAGCTGAAGCATGAGCTGCACGAGGAGCATGAACTTGTGCTGACTCGCTGCAGCAGGCAGTATAGCTGTGATGGATGTGATGAGATGGGCAATTCGTGGTCCTACAGGTGCAAGGAATGTGACTTCGATCTGCACCCGAAGTGCGCACTGGGGGAGGAAAAGAAAGACGAGGAGATGGGAGAGGAGAATGCTGAGGCTGCCCCGGCTGGGTATGTCTGCGAGGGAGACGTTTGCAGAAAGGCCTAGAGTTGTTTTTCCCTACTTACCTTGTGCCGGTTGAGGCGTACCTGAGTATGGAGATGTGAATCATGTGATGAGCAATAAATAATCGTCCGATATGGATTTGTTTGTAATGTATCTGGGCTGCTGGCATTTGTGTTAATCAACATAAGTTGTGCCCCGAGCTTGATTTGTGTTTGTAATACCGTGTAAGTACGATTGCGGATTGTCTTGGTCGCTTGTTATTACAGTTCTGATTTCTGAAGCGTAATAATAGCACGAACACTGTATGTGGTTCTTTTTCTGCAACTTGAAAGCTTGCCATTGTTCAGGTTACAGATCCAAAAATAGCTAATATGTAATCTCAGCTCTCAATCCTACGCAAGCCATTGTTGGCTCCACTCCAACCCTGCTCCATTGGCAGCTAAAAAACTTAAGCTGGTTTGTGTTTGTACAAGTCTCGTAGTCAAAATCTGAGTTGTTGGTTTTGATCCTAGTTGGTTGTTGACATTCTATATTCGTAGATTTGTCTGAAAAAAATCAGATGTTCGTTAGTGAGATTGATGACTATAACACCTCTTTATCACGCATGCACATGCATAACATAAGAATTTACCTAGATTCACTTCTCTCAAAAAATAATAGATCTAGGCCATGTATTTATATACTAAGGCCCTATAGTTGTATATCACCAAGATGTATTACATCTTTATGCTATGTTGCTCACATCAGGACTAGTCTAGAGTAATTTATGTGGCGGAGTTCCTTACAAAGATAAGGATATGTTGAGATGGGTTTGAGCTCTCTTATTGTTTTCCCTTGAATTTTCTTCACCTTGTTTGGTTTGCTCTACCCTTTTTGTTGTGCTTTCTATACCTTTATTCCCATGTCCATCGTAGGTTGTGAGATAATTCTTATATACTATTTAAACTGCTACAAGAGAGATACACTGCACCACTCGCTAGATACATAGCCTACCTATGCTTCTGTCTTGTTGCCTTATCCTTGTTGTTTGGGGGTGTCTTGTTGAAGTTTCCTTAGATCAAATGGATGGAACATCTCTCTAACCGACTAAGGAAACAATGGCTGGTATGATGATGATATGATAATGAAGTTAGACACGGAAGATTGCCCACACTTAATATGAATGACCCCTAGCTAGGCGCGTGCATTAAATACAGGTTGATAGAGTGTTTCGCTTGTTGCACACGATAGTTCCATGGGGCCTACTTAAGGCACCTTCTTGACTAGCCGAATGATAAGAATGTCCCATGTGAAGTCTTTACGTGATTTCTATTAGGGTCCATAGAGAGCAGTCATCTAACTGACTTTGCAGTCCAAGTCCTCCACGTGAGCTCTCTTCATATACTTTTTTCCTTAAGTGAGTTTTACTGGAGTTTCTCGTAATAAGGTTATTAACGAGATAATCCGTAGAACCAAGACAGCGTTATATACATTTTCTTTTAATTTTTCTCACTGGATTTTAGGGTTTTTTATGAAACATATGCATGTCACGAGAAGTGCAATGGGGAGTGTTCGGAAACTAGTTTCATATATTTGGATCTCAATGACACAAATGTAAATATAATAATATTTGAAAGCAAGTGAGTAATCTTGATATCACTGTCCCTTTTAGGTAAGTTGGAGAATAAAAGTGGATATGCTGCCGACTAGAGGAATATTTATTCAATATGCTAAATAGAGAAATCTAGAAAAATATCATAGATGAGTGCATCTAAGTTTGGATTAGATGATGCTTCAAGACATCTTGGTTGGTTAGGTAGATTTAATTTTTATTTTATAAATATTTAAATGATTTTTCTCATAAACTATTTATCCAATTTGTAATATAATTATACAGTTATATTTATTATAATTTAATATATAAAATAAGATCTTATATAATTATATTTTAGTTATATATATATACACACGCGCGCGCGTAAGTAGACTCACTAAATTTATCTCACCTATATTATACCTAATCATCCTATTTCTAAATCCATAAATAATTATATCCGCCCTCAAACCAAACACTAAAACGCTAAGCAAACACCGAAACAAAGCAGGCTTGTATTCTTAAAAAAAGTGCTTGTGGACCAAGGCCCATATGTAGCGTACGGCCCACGACGCGGCGTGCACATCTTAAAACCCTAGAAAATAAAACCGAGCAAGGCAGCCGCCGCCGTAGTCGCACGCTATTTCTTCTCTGCTCCGCCTCCGGCCAGCGTGGTCTCCACTCTCCAGCCGGCGTCCTCCACCTCGTTGATCGCTACCAATTCCTTCCTGGTACGCCATTGCTTCGGAGATCCCTGTTCTCGACGCGGCTTCCTACCTCGCGAGCCGTTCCGGTCTCACCTGCTAGATTTGTTTCTGTGCGCTTCTCGCGTATATTTGCTGTGAGGTCGATCGATCTGTCCCTGGTAATGATTTGTTTCTCGCGCTAACTTGGATGTCCCAAGTTATCTGGTACTACTCGCGACTGATGCTGCGCAGTTTTTTAGATGATTAGATCGATGTGTTTTTCCTTTTTTTGGTTTTATTTTAGTCAAAATCGCATCTTTAGTGAATTGTTCGTGTAAACCCCTTGTATCGCTGTTGTTCTATTTACAATATCGTAGATGTTCTACAAGAGCGTCACATAGGCTTGAATCTGGCCTGATAAGATACGTGCATCAGTTACTGGACACTCTACTTTGTGTATATCTCTACTGAGAACCCGGTTGCTGGCTTACTTGCTGATGATTTCATGCGTTCTCCACCTAATATGTTTGCTTCTATCGTGGCATGTCCAGTTGCTCATCACTTTGATTTTCGCTTGGGGACTCGCCGGCTCAGCACCTGCGCCGCTGATATTCTGTTGCTGCTGTTATTCTACCTAGTTGCAACATGATGGTTGATATTTTTATGCATTGTTTGTATGTAGTTTTTTTTTTGCGTTTCATTGTTGGTCATAATTTATTTAGGCAAAATAACACCTCATCTAAAAAGTATAGTCTGTGTAAATCATTGTGCTTCTTTACTTCTGCTTATAATACCATGCCCATATGTGCTATATGAGAATTTGGTTAGATGGTTTATGATTACCTTTATTAGTTAAGGAAAAATCTACATAATCCCCTCAACTATTGAACTTTCGATACTTAAAACCCTCAACTATGGAACCGGGTATTCTACCTCCTAAAGTATTGAAAACCATTTAAATAACTCCCTAGGGCGGTTTTGGAGGTGGTTTCAATGACATAGCACTTTACATAAGCGATGATATGTCTTTGACCTCTTAACTTTTAGTATATCACTATTAATAATACAGCTTCCTACTTAGTTGCTAATGATTTGATGGTTGCTTGAGACTTTTTTTGTGGTTCTCCAGTGACGTTCTTTATTTGTTACTATTTTGCTGCTTCAGTATTTCTTAGGTCTTTCTTAGTACTTACTGTCAAAATATTTTCTTTTCCATGCCTACTGATCAACAGATATATTTTATTGAGGTGAGATGGCGATTACTTTGTCCAATGTCAACTCTGGGGCAGGCCTTCAGAAGCTTGATGAGTACCTCCTTACTCGCAGCTACATCACTGGGTAGGTGATATTGTCATACATGTTAGCTCCTCTGTAAGCAGCCATACATGTAACATTGGGTGTATGCTCTATTAAACATTTTCGCCTCAGCTACCAGGCCTCAAAGGATGACATGGCTGTATACACTGCACTTTCATCTGCTCCCCCAGTAAACTATGTCAATGTCACAAGGTGGTATGATCACATCAATGCTCTCCTAAGATCCAGGTGTGTGCTTGAGCAAGCATAACGTGTACCACATTCAATTGCTTTCTTTTTATTATTTCATTAAGCTAATGAGAATCTGTTCCACTTTGCAGTGGAGTTACCACAGAGGGTGAAGGTGTGACGGTAGAGTCATCTGCTTGTTCTGTGGCTCCAACTCCTGATCAAAAGGTTACAGCCTGCCATAGTTGTTACGGCGACGGGGCGAAGCGTGGCGACCTACCACCTTCATAACTTTACAGCGCTTATGGCATGACGAATAATATAGAAAAATAGCTTATAGGATTTAGAAAAATATATCAATATATTTAGAAAGATTACAAATAACAATAGCAATATAGCATGATAAAAATAGCAATACAATATCAAGTTGTAATATTGTTACTTTGATAAAAAAATATAATTAAAATTTCAATAAAACATTTAAAATTATATCTAATATTATATAAAATTTAAAGTTAAGTTAATAATAATCTGTTTATATAAATCTGATCAAACAGTCTATTTATACATAGCCCATTTAAAACCCATTAGGGTTTTTTATTTGTCAACCTTAACTTCTCTTCCACTCCTCTCTCCCACCCCTCTTCCAGCCGCCGCCTCACGCCTTGGCCCTTTCCCTTCCTCTCCCTCACTCCCTCCTCTTCTCTGTTGGCTGCGCCGTGCCTGGCCGCGCC
>KE372388.1:323380-351865 GCA_000418225.1 Zizania latifolia
CCGCTCCGCGACAGATCCCGCCTCTCCGCGCTAGATCCCGCCTTTGCCTGGCCTCTGCGCGCCTGCCACAGAGCTTCGGCGCTATGGCGCTGTGTAGCGAATGGCAAAAAAACGCCATAGCAATATGGCGACGAGATATCATCGCCATAACAATTATGCAGCCTGCTGCTTATATATATATTCATAAAAAAATGTTAAGTTAGTTTATAAGTAACAAGTGTTAATGACTCTAGCTGAAACTTATGTTCAACTGAATGCCTGCATGGTTGAAATACCATTTGTAACCAATTTGATGTGGTTTGTTTCGTTCATTATAGTTCCATATCAAGGCATCACATTTAAGAAGCTTTAATTATTTGCTATCTTGAATGTCCTAAATAGAAGCTTTAATTTCAGGCACCAGCGGCTGATGAAGATGACGATGATGACGTTGATCTGTTTGGTGAGGAGACTGAAGAGGAGAAGAAAGCAGCAGAAGAACGTGCAGCTGCTGTCAAGGCTGCTGGAAAGAAGAAAGAATGTATGTATTTAATCCATTTATGGGTTCCTGCCCAGTGTCACAGTGGGACACAGGTTAGGTGTAGTGACAATAGATGCAGGTAACAATAAGATGAGGGTTAATGACTGATGCTTAGTAATTCCATGTTAGTGTTTTGAAAAGAGCATCAAGTTGGCTACAAAAATTTAATAAAGATTACAATATTCAGATCTTATTTGGCTGCATGCCTGCACACTTGCTTAGGTGGCTCTAGAGTAAGGTTCTGAAGTTATAAATACATTGCTAACTTGACCGTTATCTTATTTGGCTGCATGCCTGCACACTTGCATTTATTCTTATTGGCCCCATTGTTGAATGTTAAAGTTATGTTATATGATATGGAAAATCCATTACTAACTCGTCCTTTATTTTAGCTGGGAAATCATCGGTTCTGCTAGATGTGAAGCCATGGGATGATGAAACAGACATGACAAAGCTTGAGGAGGCTGTGAGGAATGTGAAGATGGATGGCCTGCTCTGGGGTGCATGTATGCCACTATACTTTTCAATTATATCCTACTTATGAAGTGTTAGTGTGTGCTCTTACGGCTTACTAATTCACTTTTTCTAACATGAAAATTATCGTTTGCAGCCAAACTTGTCCCAGTTGGATATGGCATCAAGAAATTGCAAATTATGATGACCATCGTGGATGACCTTGTTTCTGTTGATAACCTCGTTGAGGACTACTTTTACGTGGAGCCAGCCAATGAGTATATTCAGAGTTGTGACATTGTTGCTTTTAACAAAATCTGTAAGTTTCCTTTTGCACGCTTGGTGTTTTTAGTTGGATTTCTAAGCATCTTATTGTTTGGTTGAATATGCAAAGCTTTAAATCACCCAGTGCTAGTACCAACTACCATGAAGCTCCCGTTTGTTTAGCCTAGATTCAGATTCAAGATTGAAGCTAGGTTAGACAGAGTCCTTAAAGCCACTGGAAATGACATGTAAGCTGATTTTTGAAGTTGTAGCTAGGCTAAATATGAGTAACAAACCTGCTGATAGCTAAACTTTGGCTGGAAATCTATGGGTACTGGTGGTCCCTTTCGCAAGTGCCTTTTCTCTAAAATGCACATCAAGGACATCAGTCATGTGAAACTTATGTGATTAATCTCAAACTACAATGAACCATCCTAGTTTGTGGTGACTAACTAATTAGTATGTAGTCCAGTATCGTGTATTTCAGTTGAATGAGCAAGAGCATATAGTAGCTGCCTGGTTGTGGGGCCTGTAACGTACTATACCTGATCTCTTGTCCAATCATACGATCTGCCATGTTTTCTTGATTACCGATCTGATATGATGCAGTAATTGCCATCCAATTGGCTTGTCAGGTGTTTAGCTTCTACAAAGTTTTTCCTGGATTGATTGATATTTATCTGAAGTACATTTTCATCGTCATTGTGGAACTGATGGGCTGAATATTCCTTGTTGCAGAAAACCGAATCTTGTGGGAGGCAATGTTGGTGAAGTCATCTGCAAATCTTGATCGTCCTTTTCCGATGCTCATCACAAAATTTTCCATTATTTAAGTTTCGCCTAAGGGCCCTGAATTTCCTGTTTTGTTTTGTGCTACTCTGAAACTTAACTTGTGCTTCTTCTCTTGCCCTATTGGCTATTGCCCATGCTACCCTCGAATTCATGGTAAATCAGGCCAGGTCTGTTAAACATTGAGCCTATCTCAATGCCCGATCAAGCCCAAAATGAATTAAATACTACTATTTAAAATTTAATGGTGTTGATAAGGTCTAAGAGTTAAAGCTCAATTTGTCGTGGCTATTGTTTGTTTATTTTTTAATCTACGGTCAAAAACTAAAGCTTATAATTGTTGTAATTTGTTTTACGAATAAATTTAAGGTTATTAGATAAAATATGCTATACAATTTTTCTATTCATATTTTTAGATAATACAATATTACTATTTGTAAAAAAGGGAAAATAGTTTATTAGAAAAGCTATTGTGTCAAACGAGATTATCATGATTTACTACATTTCCAAACGGAACCTTAGCGTTGCTTTGCTGCTGCATTGTGCCTTCATTTTCAAGGCCCCTTTGAGACAATTAATAATTGAGATAAATTTGCTGGTTGGATAAATTGAACCAATTATTAATGTTGATTATCATGTTTTAAGTGTGAAATAACGAGTGCGCATGATTAAACACCACTTTTAATCTATCTGGTGGATCATCTTGTTGTTGTAACTTAGGTACATCGTACACTGTATCTTTGTCGAGTGTTAAAAACTTTATCGAGTGCATTATTTCAAGCACTCGGTAAAGACAGATTTTTCGAGTGTTTTTTAAAAACACTCGATAAACTATAAACACTTAGCGAATCAATTGTTTACTGAGTGCCCTAGAAAAATATACTCGGCAAAAAACAGTATTAACGGACGTCGCGACGACGTGTTTGGGCGGACAAAAAAAATTTCCGGGTTTGCTAAGTGCAAATTTAAAAGAGCCATTATTTTTTGTGAATGAATATTTCGAGTCTATGTGATATTTGTAACATGGTTTGAGATTTAAAAAAAATTCTCTTAAAATATAACATATCTTATTCCATGTAAAATTTTTATATTTTTCTAGGTCATTTTGCTATTTTTAATTCATTAAGTATGTTTCTAGGATTTAAATTGAAATAGGTGAAATTTGAACTACAAGTGTATGAAATAATAAACCAAAATTTATAGAAAAATCATATTTATGTTTTTGAGACTATTTTTAGGCCTTATCCACTAAATTGAAAGAAATTTTGAAAAATCTATATTGCGATACCCGATCGGCAACTTGGAGCTTAATAGTTTTTTAATTCTAAAAAAATCAAATGAAGTTTGAAAAACACGATACCTGTCATGGAATTATGATATGATACATAGATACTGTGATAAAAATTTAAAAATATTTCGAGAAAGTTTTCATATAGGATGTTAAGAAATCGAAGATTCTCTAAGAAGTAATTAGGGTTTAGAGAAGGAATGGGTTGGGTTTGAAAGCAAATCGATAGTTAAATTTTTGTTTGAACCTAAAACTTTTTATACAATCAAAATGCAATATAGTTTATCTCATGTAAAAATTTGGTATTTGTTTGGGTCAGTTTACTATTTTTAATTCATTAAGTGTGTTTCTACCATATAAATTGAAATATGTCAAATTTGAACCGCAAGTGTATGAAATAATGAACCAAAATTTATTAAAAAATTATATTCATATTTTTACTCTATTTGTAGGCCTTACCCACTAAATTGAAAGAATTTTTGAAAAATCTAGGTTGCGACACTCGATCGGCAACATAGAGCTTAATGTTTTTTTAATTCTAAAAAAATCAAATGAAGTCTGAAAAACACAAGACCTGTAATGGTATTATGATATGATATGTAGATGTTATGATAAAAATTTAAAAAAAATTGAAAAATTTATCACGTAGGATGTTAAAAAAAACCAGACATTCTCTAAGGACGAATTATGATTTAAAAAAGGAATGGGTTGGGTTTAAAAGCAAATCGACAGTTAAATCTTCATTTGAATTGAAACTTTTTCTACAATCAAAATACATCATATCTTATCCCATGAAAAAATTTGGTATTTTTCTAGGTCAGTTAGCTATTTTTAATTTATTAATTGTATTTGTAGGATTTAAATTAAAACATGTCAAATTTGAACTATAAGTGCATGAAATAATGAACTAAATTATCCAAAAAATCATATTCATGTTTTTGAGTTTATTTTTAGTCCTTACCCATTATTGTTTCACAAATTTTGTCAAGGAAAAGAATGAAAAACAAATTTGACAAAATTTAAAAAAAAATTATTTGCTGAGTGTCAAATTTGAGGCACTCGTCAAACAATTTGTGTTTGCCGAGTGCAAACACTCGGCAAACAAAAATTTCGCTTTCCGCATAAGTTTTTTGCATCTGGCGCCATTTTTTCAAAAATTTCACACTCCTTTAAATACTCCCCCTCCCTCCCTCCTCCCTCCCCTGACCGCCGCCGCCGCGTCGCCGCCTCCTGTCGCCACGCCCATCGCCACGCCGTCGCTGCCTCCGTCGCCACGTCCGTCACCACGCCACACCCCGGTGCCCCGTCCCGCGGCGCCGCGTCGTGCCTCATCCCCGGTGCCATGCCTCGCTCCGCCCCGGTGCCACCGCCAAGTGTTCGACGAAATGGTGCCGTGCACGTGTCCTTTTTTTATTTTCTGTTTCTTTGTTTGCCGAGTGCCAAATTTCGACACTCGGCAAACCTACCGTCGTGCCCGTGTGCACACCGTCATGTTACTTTTTTTCGTCAAGTGTCGTGTGTGGCACTTGGCGAAGAGTTCGTCGAGTGCCCGACGAAAAACACTCGATAAATTCTTGTTCGCCGACAGTGGGTTCGCCGAGTGCAACATTGGGCGAACCCTTCGCTCGAGTGTTTTTGGCGGTTCCCCGAGTGCCTGTGACACTCAACGAACCCCTGTTTTCCCGTACTGATGTAGCCATGTAGAGTGATACGTAACTTTTCTATCTTACAAGATAATACTTACGAATGAAAAATGAGTTAGCACTAGAATGAAGATAACAAGTGTGCATAACAAATTTGAGTGGATGCTGAAACGGTTGATAAGATGGTGTCCAAAAATACAGGAGTGCAGTAGAAATAAATCTCATATTAAAGTCACAAATAATCATAACATTTTGGGTGAGTATCCATGCCTACCGGTTGTTCACTTAGTGTGGGTGTGGGACTGTAACATGTATGTGTATCCCCTTGATAGTTCTAATGCAATTCTTGAATTGGGTGAAAATATAGCTTCCATAAGTCTAGAATTGACTGGCATGACTGAAATTGACTGGTGTAACAACAAAATTGACCAGAACAGTTAGCATTGACCAATACTGCAACCAGAATGGAATTGACAATCTCGTAAGCTCCTCTCTCATTCCCATCCAATAGCTCATGCCACCTCTATTTGCCAACGTCCCTTCGCTAATCCATTGCTCATGCCACCAATATTCCTTGTCATCCTGTTGCATCGCTTAATCTCTATCAGCGGTGGATCCAGTCAGGGGTTGTCAGGGGTTCTACGTTTTATCTACTTTAGATGTCTTTACTCTTTTGTCATCAAATAGTAATACTTAAGGATATATACTATGATTGTGTGTGACTCAAATGTCTTTCATCTAGCTCTCCTTAAATTTCTATCTAGATCCACCACTGGTCTTGATGAAGCAGGGGAACAAGAATCTATGAAGGAAAAGCTACCCCTCGACGGCACTAGCAGTGAGGTGGTGGTTCTAGGGCCTGTTCCTCACAATGTTTCGACATAATTTTCTTTTTATGACACGTAATATTTATGTTTTTATCTACTGCAAAGTACGGTCACCTGGCTCGTAATTGTTATAATTTATCTTAAAAATCAATCAAGGTTACATAAAATATATTATTCAAAGGTTATGGGCTTGTTCGATAGAGTACTATAGCCTCTTGATTATCTGGCAAGAGTGATTCTATGGTGAAAGTGATTTTCTAGTAAAATTAATTATGTTTATGAAATTGTTTGACAAACTTAACTGATTCCCGTGCAAATGATAGGAATCGGTGGGGAAGTAGGTTTTTTCCACTCCCTACGTCATGTGCGCAAATGATAATAATCGATTATATGTTTTTAGAGCGGGAGCTGATCAGAAATTTACTGTTTGACAAGGTTTTTTGGATTCTCACGGGGAATATAGATTGGGGAGAGCTACCAAACAGCCTATATTTTTGTCAGTTATTTCTTATTTTCAAAGCACGATAACGATATTATTGTTTGTTTTCAAATACTTGAGAGGTGAAAAGCGTGTGGTTTCCTAGTTTAGATTCGCCACGCAGCCATACATCATTGGGTCAACAGGACTTTATATGATAACAACTAACAAACGGCGCGAAATTTTAATTATATCGAAGTGATTCTTCAATGATATGTTGCTAAAATCACTCATCTTTTTGCTATTGACAGTCAATTTTTTTTTCAAGAAACGGCCATTCTCATTCTAGATAACTATGAACAGAGAATGTAGATTCAATGTTGCATTGGCATTTGTTACAACCTTTGCTTTGGTTGCACTTCTCTGCCATTTGTAAACAAAACAAAGAGAAGCGCACGAACATTCACAAATCTGCCGGTCACTTGCTTCTGATACAACAACATCCTATTGCAGCTTTGTGAGCAGGTTGGCTTTCCTCTTTTGGCCATACATGTCCCAACTACCAAAGCGGCAGTATATTTTCAGTACATTCTGGTAAAATTTGTGCAGCATGCATCTTCATCAGGGCCAAGGCCACACGGTGTGCTATGAACCGTATGACACTTTTGTAGATGTCACAAAAAAGATGTTTTCACCACAAAAAATAAGTACACCAAGTGCGCGTATATATTTAAATCATGAAAAGAAAGGAAAATGTGAAGCTTTTGGGGAATTTTCATTTGCGCTCATATAGCACTCCAATTTCCAGTTGGTAGTTGACCGTACTTTCTGTCAATGCATTTCTGTCCAAAAAACTCAAGCGACTGGAGTGGCCACCTTGGAGATTCCCTCTCTTTGTTTCTTTCTCCGTCCTGACCGATTTTGCCAGGTACCTGTAGGAAAAGTTGTCAACTCTGTCATTGTTGTTGTCGTTGTCAACTCATGCAACCAAACTTAGTTGGGGAATTTGATATTTTTTTGCCACAAAAAAAGAAGGTTTCGTTTATTGTCATAAACTTAGATAATTCATGGATCAGCATCCCTATGATCCCATTAATAATTCGCTTAAACTCTTACCTATACATTTCACCAGCTTGCTCCTTGTGCTTCCGTTGCCACTTCCATTCATATCTCTAGAACAATGTCTGCAAGAAACAACAGGAGAATCCCCCGTGAGCAATGGGAACTGCTGAGAGTATGCAAATTGATAATTGAAGGGCATCAAACATAATGGACTACTTACATTCAGAATCCGTCCTGTCCCATCTACAGCTATCTTCCTCTTTCTTCTTCTCCTCTCCCTTTTCACCGCTAGGACGACGACGACGACTGTCATCACCTCGTGTGTTGTTGTCCTCCAAGTGGTACATCCTAGACGCCGGCGAATTGAACGTCCGGACACCGATCTTCTTGCC
This sequence comes from Zizania latifolia, assembly GCA_000418225.1. NCBI lineage: Eukaryota > Viridiplantae > Streptophyta > Magnoliopsida > Poales > Poaceae > Zizania > Zizania latifolia. The sequence continues at coordinate 331,037 of KE372388.1, forward strand.
GAGCACCGTCCGGATGCACTGTCGACGTAACAGAGTTTACTGAATGTTCAGACACGGCTTTCTGAGACTGGATTGATTACGTTACACCAGCTGGTCAGATGCACGAACATACCTTCTCCATTGTTGATTCCGCCGGGTCCTTCAAGCTCCGAGGCGGCAGGAAGCCGCCATGGCAGACGAACATCTTCTTGAGCATGTACTTGAATGGCCTGTTCTTGATTTTGCTGCTGCTGGTAGTGGTGCTGGTGCTGCCACTGTCAATGAGAAGGCCCCTGGCCTTGGTCAGTATCATCTTGGTGTCCGGCGAGAGGCCTCCGCCATCGCCGCCTCCGTGATCCAGCTGCGCTCCCCTGTCCAACTCGAGGCTTGACGGGTAGTTGAGGAACCTGTCCAGCGGCAGGCCACTGTCCGTGCCGGCTCCGGTGGCCTCGGACCTTTTGGACCTGGCGCGCTGCAGGATCCTCGCCAGCGCGTCCTGGAGCTTCCTAACCTCCTCGACGGTGAACTCCGGCAGGTCCTCCTGCTCCGGTAGCTCGTCGTTCCCCAGCGTGCCGATGCAGAAGAGATGAGACCCCGGAGGCGGCCATATCTGGTCATCGCCGGCGAGATGATGCTGCTCCTGGTCCTCAGGAACAACCTTCTGGCTTCTCTCCTTGCCTGCTGCAACAACTGCGACGACTGAAGGATTCCCGGCGGCGAGCATTCTGCTATCCGTTCTCCCACTGATCCTGCTCTGCACCCAGCTGACGATCTGGCGCAACGAAGACGAAACAGAATTGTAAAAACAGCTACATTTTGCTGCACGATTAACATCCAAAATGCTTGGTTTCGGAGCAGAGAAGATCAAGAAAGCTTCCTTACCCCCATGAGTGACAATGTCTCGCTCCAAGAAACCGTGAGCTTTGGATTCACTGGCAATGGCGTTGAGCAAAATCTAACTGGGGAGCACAACACGATGTAGCGGCGGCCAATGGACAGTGCTGGAGCTTGGATTCAGGTGCTTATTTGGCAGCTTCACATGCAAGAGTAGTAGCTGGTGATCAGTTAGAGACAGTAGCTAAGGACTCAGGAGTGAGAGTCACAGGTGAGAGCTCTGTGAGTAGCTAGGCTGGTTGGGTCCCCTCCCCTACCCAGGGATTAAATAGCTCAAGGCTACTTGCATGCCTGACCTTTTACTGTTGCTGAATTGCATTATTTGCACAAGAAACCACTACCAACTACACATCTGGCACATTGGATGCATGCATGCTTATGAGATATGGAAGACAATTTGATGGACAAGTTGTACCATGCTCGTACCCACGGATTGAGACAAACTTGTGTCAGATCCAACATATGTGATATAAGAAGAATTTTATGGTGTCTCTAAATTTTATGGACCATCTAATATATATGATACAACGGTTAGATTTGAAATCAGTGACCTATTATCTCCTAGGTTATATAATATTTCTTTAATATGTGCCGACCCATATACATGCAACAATTAATTTCTTTCTAAATGCACGTAGAAAAAATTCGCATGCATGCTAGCAGGTTAATTATTGTATGCACTAGAAAAAAGAAAATAATCAATAAACTTTCTATGTGGACGATATGCATGTAGATTATTTTCTGTAATCAAGGCAATTTACAGTCGGTTAGCCTATTTTCTTTTTTAATTAATTATTTTAAATATATTTAATTAACGGTCCAGATTAGTTTTAACTATTATCTTCAGGTAACGGGGGTACCGTAAATAGACCCATGATATAACTGTGGTTTAGTTACTCATTAGCAACATTATGTTGCTATATTGGCTACGCTGTCACTTACAGCTATTAGTATTAAATGATGATGATCAATGGCAATTGCGATGTTTTTAGCTGTCATTAACTATTATCGGTGATAATTTAAGATTATGAGTAACGTGTGTGATGATTTCGAACAATAAAGTTTGACTTTGTTTTAAAATGTGAACTCTACATGATGTCGATCGATGTATCACAATCTATACCGTTCTTCACAAGCTTACTGGGCATGAGCAGAGACGTGAATTTAGAGTACATCACAACTAGCGCATAATTTCTCTCCTCCTGTGTCGTGGGCTCATGGCTTGGTCAGGGTGGAGGCTTCACCAGCAATGACCACGTAGTCGTAGTGAGCATTTCGGGACAATGACAATCACTGTTGGAAGAATCCCTTTGTTGCCATCACCCTCCTTTGAATTAAATGGAACTGAACAACACCAGTAGGTTATCAGGCCTGCCTTGCCGTACAACACCGTCCGGTTATGGATAGATCTGCTTCACTATTTTGTAGTCGCCGGCTAGTGCCGCCAACAAGGTAGGTGTTCGTGTACATGGTCTTGAGGAGAGGTGGTCCTTCATAAGCTCTTCTTTTTAACCCGAGTGATAACTGATAAGCTGGTTTTTTTATTTGAACTCAAGAGCTAGTGATAAGCTGCTTCTTTATTTGAACCCAAGAGCTAGCGATAAGCTGTTTTTTAGTTGCCCCCAGGAGTGATAAGCCGATTGATTGAAGAGAGATCCATTGATCGGAATTATATACAAGATAATAAGATATAGGCCGGCAACCAGCCTTCATGAATGCGCGCGGTCTCCCCAGGTTGCTTTTGACGCATGCACTGATGTATTGCAACCACATCTTTTCACTTAAACACACCAATGCACGCGGTACATCTATCATACCACCCATGCGAACCATTTAAATTTTATTATTCTAAGATATTCTAGAATCTCTTATTAAATTTTATTTATGTCTTATCACAACCATATTTTCGTTTCACAGTACTAGTCTCTTACTAAATAAGAAGCTCATTAAATATGCAATGTTATAATCCTCTTCTTCATCCATAGTTAAAAAAACTAGAATTCCTTATACGTTGGGATGGAGGGAATACTATTTTTAAGGCACACACTACGTTAGGTTAGATTAGAGCATTGACGATGAATCATTTATGACGTGTTCTTATGAGCCACCTGAGATAATCATATTTATGATGATTCGTAAAATAAATTATCTAAGAGACCACATTGCGAGGCCGCGGAGGACCATCTGTCATATACCCTACATCTGTGACGGATATTAATTATGAACCGTCATATATCATCGGTGATGGGTGTAATTACAAATATATGCACGGTTGTGGATCGAGTCATCAGCGACAGATGGTAATTAAGAACAGTCACGTAGGATCATTTGTGATGGGTGGTAATTATGAACAGTCACAGATAATGTCTTCTCTCTTTTTTAGATCAAGGTTTTGTGCTCCAAAATTTTCTAAGTCAATTGCATTTTACTGACTCTCTACTTCTTTCCTCCTCCATCGCTTTGTCCCTATGACTCGCCACTTGTCCTCCATAAGATCCTCACCCATGGTATGTACTCATGTGTATAATTTTTCATTTCGATCGGGTCATCTTCTCATGTGTGGCGGCGTACAATGACGTAGGAGTCGCCGATGGTGGTCATATGGATGCTCCTGAGCAAGAAGGTGGGTGCCTTCATGGTGTGCGTCATTGACGCCTTCCTACTATCGAGCTGCCCTATTTGGGGCAGCGACCAGACATTGGACCACGATTACATCAACCTCATGCTCTGCATGCTTTAGCAAACCGATAGGTAAAAAAAAAATGCACCAATCATTCTCACTTATTTCTCTTGATCGTGTCTATATTTACTGTTTCTGCTTTCTTTGCCTACCCCCATATTCACTTTTCTTGACTTTTTGTTTGGGTGGTAAGATTTGAGATGTCGCAATGTCTGAGCCTAAATCGATCCTCAGAATCGTTGTCTGTATATTAGCCTCCAAATGATTTTTTAATAATAAAAACATCATTTGTAGCATGTGGTAATATGACCCATCACAGTTGAGTCATCTGTGATGAGTGGCACTAGCTTTGAGGTGGCACTCATCTATGACAGATGGTTACTATCAACCACCAATAACTATGATTGTTAGTTATCCGTCACAAATGATTATGTACATCAAATAAACAATGATGGTTAGATGATCACCCATTACATATAAGAGATTGTCGGGGATATGACCTCCGGGTACCTCATGATTGGGCTTATCAGTCTGGACCGAGAGCAGGCCAAGTCCAACATTGCCATCCGGTATGACCCATGGAGGAGGGTTCGGCTCCGATAAGGAAGGTTGAGTCTTTATCGGGTGACTAGATTCTGGATATAGTATGAAACGATATGTTTATACCAGAATTCTTGTAATTAGGGATTTAGAACCGGAGTTTGGTAAGCAATCTTAGATTGACTCGGGATAGAGTCCTGGGTTGTTGGGTTCACCTCTTGAGTATATAAAGGAGGCTAGGCACCCCCTAGAGGCATCTATCATCTACGCATCAGATCATCTAGTCATCTAGCATCCTCATATTCATCTTGCTTTCGACGCCTTAAGCCTCCATAGCTTAATTGCATCGCATTGTAAGCTACGCCATCATATTATACACCAAAACACTGGACGTATGGTTATTATCCTTCGGGAGACCCGAACTAGTATAAATCTCGGCTCTTGTATTCTAGAGTCGACCATCGGGTTTGAAGGCGCTGCGCTTCTCTTATACACATCTAATCACCATCTCAGATACTCCCTTGAGTGGACTGCTCGGTAATTCACTGACAGAGACATATCCTATCAGAATTTTTAAATGGAACGCAAGTGGAGTATTCTACAAGAACGCAATCGAACGACATGTGTGCACGGTGACCAAATAGTCGACGATGGCGAGTGGGTCGACGAGGGGAAGGATGCACTAGAGAGCTAGCGAGCTATCGAGCATACAAGAAAGGTGGAGTGTGAGGAGGGCGAGGACGTGACATCACCTACATCTTTAGTGATGGGCACCCTATATGCTCGTCACTATTAATTGGCATAGGGTTCTGTAGCCCAAGGTCCCTCGTTAGTGATAGGTGTCTTGATGACCCATCACTAATGCTATGTATATTTAGTATTGAGTTTTAAGGACACCTGTCACTAATGAGGTCATCATCTTTTAGCTGCCCGTCACTAAAATTTTATTAGTGTGGTAATGATTTCTTATTCCTCATATGTTGCATGACCACGTACTAATGTAGTTGCAGGCCGGCACAATGTTGCAACTGGGCAAACAACATTTTTATTTGGAAATACCAAGTTGTCGTCTTGGAATATCATTTTTTGGTATTTTAGTGTTTTTAATTCAAAAGTTTGAAATTAGTAGTTACTACAATATTGTACACTATGTTTTAATTATAAACCGTTATAATTCGGTCCTAGTCATATCCATTCAGTTTTTTTCTAATTAATGTGTAGAATTTTGAGTGCTATATTTTTTGAGTGGACAAGTGTGAAGTCTCAGGACAGGATAACTATCTTTTTTGAAATGTGAAATGCCAATATTTTCCTAATTATAATTCGTCGTGAGATTAGTGCCCAATCATGATTCCCGGGGTATCTTGAACTAAGTAGAAACAATTCTTAGTTTATAGATTGCCTCAATATCTTTCTTTAAGAAATAGTATTGGCTCACTAACCAATAAACATGGGTCAACTAAATTAGGGCAAATAGATGGGTTCGTGTAAGGCCACGTACCCCTCCTTAATTTCTCTTGTAATCACCATCTTTCTCTTAGAAAACCCATAGTTTAACCCGTTGGCCTCGTGAGGATTAACTAATTAAATTGCAGGGTAAAATTAGCATAGTGTTTTTATGTTTAAGACCTGAAATCAAATGATTTTTTCTATTCAACTAGCTACTGCAAATGCAGCTAACTAATTGAATCTGCTAGTAATTTTATTACCATGATGTCTGACATGTAAATTTGATACGAAGTACTCTATCCATCCCATAATATTATAACTATCAATCCCATAATATTGTAACTTAGCTAAGAATCTAATACTGAATTTGATATTTCATAGCATAACGAATCTGGACAGTGGTACTGTCCAGATTCATACCACTATCTAGATTCGTTATATATATGATCATCTATATGCCAAGCTATAAAGCACATAGCTAGTTGGCAAGCACTTGGCATGAGGGTGCCCTCTGGCCATGTGATGTGACCAAAACCGGTCTCATACTGGGGGTTAGGGCACCAACACACCCCCCAAATAGGAACAACTGCACAGCTGTGTTTTTGATCTCCTATTAAATAACTAACTAATTAATACCCCTACATGCAAATTAAACTTTGTTTGCTCAGGGATATGGGAAAGAAGGTATTATTATTGGGCGCGAAGGTCGCATGCATGCATGCATGGCGTGTACGTGGTATAATGCCCATCACAAACATGAAGATAGATAATGTTTTCCTCTAGTGCCACAGAAAAGTAGATAATTTGCAGGTCATATCATGGCCCGGTCTCCCACCTAAGACTGCATCGATCGAATGAAGCGAAAGAGAGTGGCTTGTTGAATATGTTAAGAGTTCTAGCCCAGAACATCAACCCAAATCTATAGAGATCTTGGCCTTGGTACGTACCGAGAGAGGTGTACTTGAGTAAACTACACATTCAGGAGACCCATACAAAATGGGGTTTGACTAAACCCTTGCTTAGTAAGTGCTTAACCTCCATAATGATGGATTACCAAGGTAACTAGCTGGACTAATGAGGACCTTTCGTTTTATTCCTCGATCTGTACAGGAAAGGTGCTTGCTTAGAATGCTAGTCAACTGGTCAACCCAGATCCTAGCCGGCAAGAGGAAAAGAAAGAGACTAATTAAAGAAAAAATTAATAAAGTTTTCTGGCTACAGGAAACCCTAGATTGTCGCATATGTCCTAATTTTGGAGTCATGAAGTTGTACAAAACTACTGAACAAACTATAGTTTGTGGATAAAGATGATGTGTGTCACTAATAAAAGAACTGTTTTTAGAGAGGGGTGTCATCTTCTTTCGTGATTTGAGGCGTATCACTCGCACGTGCACGCACACAGTAATTAATTCACTGTGGTCAAAAGAAGAGAGCCCTGAGACGCTGGCGCGAGAGCACGACTTGAGAAGCCAAAATGCAGAGCACCGCGTTCGCGCTAGAGCCTAGAGCTATGCCGCGGGCTGCTCGCCACGCACACAAACTGGGCGTAACACGTGTCTCGCCATGCCTGCACGCGAGCCCATCCCCTTCCTCGATCGATCTGCGACGTATACGTACGGCAGACACAGTAGTCCTTACGCTTCGGTCACTCCTCTTCTCCCCACTCCACTCGACGCCACAGAGATATCGATCCAAAGCAGTTGCATTGCTCGGAGGAGAAGACGAGAGGTTAGTGTGCTGATTTTCTTCCAGTATTGTAATAGATGTCTAGATGACGTCTACTAATTTCACTTAGCGTATCAGGTTTGGAAGAATGGCATTGTCTCCAAAAACAGAAAGAAGATTCTGAATAATGACTTTGGTTTGAGCTAATTACGTAGAAAATGGGCAGGAGATGAGAGTCAGTTGCAGGTCTTTTTCGGTCAGTCGGTCAGTCTCTAAGTTGTGGCGTTCTTGCAGAGAGAATTAACTCGGATCGATGGCATTCGATGTGTCCTCCAGCTTCCGGGATTTGTATAGGAATCTGCACACCACCGCGGTGCTCATCGGGGCGGCGTTCGTGCTCGTCGCCCTCCTCATCTCGCTCTGGCTCATTCTGCAGCACCTCAGATCGTACAGCAACCCAGCAGTAAGATCATAGCCCGCATTTCTGTGGCACTTTTAACCATATGGGAATATCACAACAGTTTGTTCAGTAGTTTGCTGCGGTTGCTTTGTTTGCGTTGCTGAAAATAAATCCTGCAGGAGCAGAAGTGGATCATTGCTGTCCTGTTTATGGTGCCTGTATATGCCTGTGAATCTGTAAGTTAGAGCTCTGTTTGTCTTTTTCAGATCTGTTGTAAAAGACTGCCTAATCGAATCGGCACAATCGACGCCACAACTAGATTTGCATCCAGTAGGGAACTATGTTGTGGCAATGCTACGGTAATCTTGCTGAGCTAACTGGCTTAAAGTAATGACGTGCTTGTCTTCCATGCCAAGATTCTGCACTGATTAAGGTTGCTCATGTCACAGTGATAGTATCGTGGATGCATTTGGTCATATGATTTTACTTTGTCGTAGGATCCATAATTCTACAACGTAAGATACTGACAAAAATTGATATCCCATTTCAGTTTCCAAAATTTTTCAGATAATTTCTCTGTGGCATTCAGAATTCTCCTTGGCCTGTGATATATTGCGGAATTGTTACGAAGCGTTTGCACTGTATGCCTTTGGACGATACTTGGTTGCTTGCCTGGGTAATCTTTCCTACTTACATATCATATGCAAACATTGTCACTGTGAAACTGTATATTCATAATTCAACTTGGCCACCTCCCTATGTTCATCATATAAATTTCATGTCAACTTAATCAATGGAGACGTTGAGTTCTTAGCTGTTTCAGGTGGAGAGCGGCAGGTGTTTGGCTTGCTTGAGCAGAGAAAAAGTCAAGAGCTAAGTGAGCATTTGCTCGAGAGTCAAGATAATGCACGAGTTCATAACCGAAGTAGAGCTCACAAATTCTTCTGGTATCCTAATTCTCTAGGAGAGAACTTATACACAATTATCAAGTTTGGTCTCGTGCAGTATGTAAGAACAGCACTTGGAAATGCTCTCGCCTGATATTTGTCAATAGCAGTATGTCTCAAATCCTTCTTTCACAAAATTTCAGATGATTCTCAAGTCATTGTGCGCTTTCTTGTCATTAATCTTGGAGCTCTTTGGAGTATACGGAGATGGTGAATTCAAGTGGTACTATGGGTAACTCTCCTAAAACAAAATTTTGGGGCTTTTTACAGTAGAGAAGCATCTAAATTTTGAAGTAGTAGACAGAGATGTAATTTCTTTTAACTACGCATGTGGTTGTAGTGACCATTTTCACTAATAGAATGCTGTTATTTAATATGCAGATACCCTTACATTGCTGTCATCATAAATTTCAGCCAGACATGGGCACTTTATTGTCTGGTGAAATTTTACAGTGCAACACACGAGAAGCTCCGGGAAATAAGGCCACTAGCCAAGTTCATAAGCTTCAAGGTCATAGTGTTTGCCACTTGGTGGCAAGGAGTGGGCATTGCAATCATCTGCCACACTGGGATCCTCCCAAAGCAAGGGAAAGTTCAGAATGCAATACAGGACTTCCTCATCTGCATTGAGGTCATCTAGTAACTGCCTGCAGTCCCATCCTGGCCTTCTGCCGCAGTGTTGACACGCTATTCCTTTCTTCTCCAGATGGCTGTGGCAGCTATCGCGCATGCCTTCGTCTTCAACGTGGAGACGTACCAGCGCATTCCCGTAGTGGAGGAGCATGCAGAGGTCAGCTGTGAAGAAAGTAAGCTGGAGGTGAAGGTAGATGTCGAGAACGACAAGGATGGCACACCAACCATCGTGGAGGAGGAGACACACGTCGAAGCTCCAGGGACGAGCATCAAAGAGAGTGTTCAAGATGTCGTCGTCGGTGGCGGCCACCATGTAAACTGACCATCTGAATTTCGGTTGTGTCGTGAATGAATTGCGTGCGGGTACCTGACAGGTGATCCAATTGTTCGTCTTCTGCAGGTTGTCGAGGACGTGGCCCTAACCATCTCCCAGGCGATCGGACCTGTCGAGAAAGGCGTGGGGAAGATTCAGGACACGTTCCATCATATCTCACTGAAGCCCAAGGGTACAAAAGAACCTGAGGTCAAGGTGGAGGAGCACATAACTGAGAACACAGTGGACGGTGCAGTTGATGCAGAGGTAGAAGTCGAAAGAACGGTGCAAGATAACAGCAAGGTTCACCTTCCTGGCTCTGCGAGATCTTCTTGAGTGCCAAGAAAAAACTGTATAAATGTTCTCCAATGCTATGAGATTTATGAATGTTACTTGGACCAAATACACCGGAATATGGACTGACAATTACCTTTGCTAGTGGCTGCGCTTGTGCAACAAAGTTGATGGTGAAATCTGCACCCATTTTCAATTTTCATGTTTGACAAGTCCCGTTGGGGATGAGCCCCGTTGTTTTGATAAGGATAATGACAGGGCATTGAGTTCAATTAAATATATTTAATTAGAAATTAGCATGACATAAAAAAAACTTTCATCAACTACTTAGAGGATGCAGTGCAGCGTTTGGGCAGGAAGCAGTGACTTAGTATAAAATTTGTGGGTATTGATACTCTAATTATCACGCATTTTTTAATTTTTTTAGACTAAAACAAGTAGCGCGCTAGCAGCGTGGGAGATTTGTGGTGGAGAGTTAGAGAGTTTGTCTTGGGGAGTTGACGAGCAAAAAAGATTGTAGCTTATGCCAATCCTTGTTGGTTAATACGGAGGTTGCAACCGACTGCAGAACAGAGGTAACAAAAATCATCTACTTCGTACATATATTCCTCAGGCATCAGGTGTGACACATTAGTTTGATGGGAACTGTAAATGAGGGGACTATAATTTTTTACATAGTTTTATGTACTCTTCCCAACCCGTCAGATTATAATCGACATTTCGCCGTAATATACGGGTTGCCACTACATCCACAGTGCATCGGATGATTTCCAACTTTGATAAGTTATTACTGACCGATGTCACACAAACATAACAATGGTCTTTCTTGACCAACTATTGTACAAATATATGCGATGCCCATCGTACACAACCGTAGTAACTCTATGCACATTACCACGTTGTTGGTATCAATCTGAGCCGCCGCAGCATAAAGTGCAGCACTCGAAGCATGCGAGACACGAGAGCGCACCGCAAAACTGCACCATGACAATGGCGCACCGGTCGTTCATCTTGCTGCATGCGTTGATCAAACACATGCAGCAACAGCAGTCGGCGAGGCGGCTGCAGCAACCGACGGCCTTCTCGAACATCTCAAACTTCTCTGGTGCCTTAATGCCTCCAAATCCTGCGGTCAGGTTCTCCCTTGTTGCCGCCGTGTCACCAAACCCCACTGTCAATCCATTAAGAGCTGTCGCTGATTGCTCGTTCGGGCTACTGTTCTTCTTTGGTTTCTGTTTTCCCTGCAAAAATCAGAGACTCAATCAGATTCTAGGGGCTTCATAGCCTGTATGATCTATGTCGAACATTTGGTGGAACATATGGTTGGTTAAAGAAATAATGTACTTCAACTTAAGTCTAGTCTAGGGTTCTGAAAACTACTCAGTTACCACCAGTTTTTGGTAAAATCTATCCCCTGAGATTTGCAAATTAGTAAACCTATTTTTTGCCATGGGTTAACTGCTTATAAATAGTAGTAATCCCTAAGCTTGAGAGACAAAAGTTCATAGGACTGCATCAAATCTACAAATAAGCCAACGTACTCAAACTGGGCCATTAGTCCCAACATATCTGTACAAAATATAATACTTAACCCTCCAGTCACAAATATTTGTTTTGGATAAGCATCCAATCGAATATTCAAATCTTTGGGCCTCATATTTTTAAATATTTGGATTGAATACATGAAAATCATGTATGTATATTGTCTAGAGATATGGTTTCATAATATTGTAACTTAGCAGGTTTTATAAATATATTATGATAGAAATTAGTGTGAGTTGTATTTGGAAAACCATGGCGATTTCCAAAGCAGCATGTATTTGTGATCATAGTTGTACGAATAGTCTGGCATACAAAATTTGGTCTTAATAAGAAGGTGAATAGCCCACAAATCTGTAATGTTTTTTAAGACATGTTCTCTAAAGTTACTTTCGAGGAAACAGATTAATGTGCGATCCATTCAAAATCTTCAAAAGGATTCATAGAAATGTTGAAACAACTGATTGAATGCTCTAAGCTGGACTATTGCATTCATTTCTAGGTCAAATTAAATCTTCATTAATTTGTATAGCAACTAAACATAATTATGCAAATATACCTTTGGGACAGAAATTGTACCTGTTGTCCTTGATCTACTTTTTCCAGGATGGTTTGAAGTAGGACAGTGTGTGTGTACTCCGAAGGAATGCTATTCTGTATGCTTAATTTCACCACCTAATAATTAAAGCAAAAAAAGAGTGCCAGATCAGATCTCAAAAAAATATTATGGGAATAAGAATTCAGCAATGGAACAGAAGATGAGTACAGAAACCAGAATATATCACACTTCATATTAATACATACAAGAGCTTAATGCCATACTGCAACACCCAGTAGTATGCATGCAGACAAAGATGTATGGAAAGGGATTAGGTACAATTTTACAGCTCATAATGCAGTGGCAATCGCATTCCGCTCTTGACAATAGTGACAGAAACATGTCCAGGAAAGAAGTTACAAAATAATTGCAAACTGGAAATACCAAATAGCACAAAATGACTGTTTGTGTGGCATAATTAAACTGTTAACCTTGTCAAACCATCACTGTAAACAAAGCTTGAGATAGATTATTAACTTATCCATCACATTATATGTGGTATGATTGGTTGTGAGGTATAGTTAAACTTGTCAAAACAAAAGAATTTGCATGGAGCTTGTAATAGATTTTGTCCAGGGAGTTCGATATTACTGTATCCAACTCATGAGGCTTTTTAAGAATGTCAAGCCACTTTAACCAGAACAAGTACATTACCTTTCTCTCTAGTTGTTTATTTTCACAAAACCATGCTTTTGCTGTGAGAAGATCTATCTGCTGCTTTGCTAACAACTGAAATTTGAACATAAAACAGAATAATAGTTAAATAGACGATGAGAAATGTTTTCATGATCACAAACTGCAGTAGTAACACTAGTTTGATATCCAGCGCATCATTTGAGCACATGTGATTTCTCAAACAGGACAAAAGTTGGGCTCGACTATGATGTAAGCCAATAATATGGTACTAAATTTTAAACAACTCATCATGATATTGATAAAAATTAATTATGAGGTCCTTGTCCCAAGATAAGCAATGATACTGCATATCCATATCAACTTAAATTTACAAGTTGAAGGTTGCATGTTTTTGGATAATAGTAATGATGTTCATCCTTGGACAGTGGATAATTGCAGAGACGATTCAAACATAATTTAAAAAGCTGCTGTCATTGCTTCTGGTTAATGTGTTCCTTGCTTAATGGGCCTCTTTAGATTGCATATGAAATAAATCAGGTAAATCCTGTATCTGAAAATCCTATTACCAAATTGATCACTTGAAAGTTGAAACAACAATTATCAGAGTTCCTGACTTCCTGATCTATCACCCCCGTCCCCACCAACCAGAAAGGAAATGAGATGAATGAGTTATTTAAGGAAATGTGTTGCAACCGTAAAAGTTCCTTCTGCAACTACAAAAAGCAAAACATATGTATGAAGATCTTACTTTGTCAAGAGGAACATCCTTTATATGTTGCACCCTCAGTTCAATTGATATTTCACTCATGTCAGCCAAGTAACCCTTGGCAGTTAGTGTCTCTGGAAGCTTGCCTTGGTATCTTCCAGATATACATAGGGGACATTTCACAGAAATATCTGGAATATATTCAGAATCCACCTAATTGAAAAAAATGCTCAGTTTGAAAACTACCAGCTCAGCAATGCTAATAAGTTGAATGGCAGTAAGTACGAAATATCCAGACTTTCTATAGAAAAGAAAAAACTGACAATAACTTATTTCATAAACATAAAATGATTGAACTAATAAATTGGTGTTCTAAAAAGATCCAGTTTGTTTGTTGCTACCCTGACATAAATGCTTGTTTTGAATTGGCAAGGGTGGTAAGATATGAAGGCAGTCTACCCAGCACTGAATCGACTAATAGTAAGTGCTATTGCATATTTATATTGACAAATATGATGTCACCACTCACCTCAAGTCAGCAAGAATAAAATAAAAAAGGTGAATCATGAAAGGCATATGTTGTTTTTTGACATAATAGAAGTGAAAAGTTGACTAGGAAAGGACTTACTTCAAATTCCTGAATATTATTTGTAGCATCAATGGAAATATTTGTCACTATTGTGCTTGAAGCTTTCTGGAACCACTGAAGCATTCGACCCTCAATTGACCCTGGTGCAAACAACAATGAAAAAAACAGTTTTACTAATAAGTTAACTACGACTTTTGGCAGTATATTACTGAAGTCCATTTAATGCATTCCAAAGTTCACTGACAAGGGATTTCGTTATGGTCTTAATATTGATAATGAAGTCACTAAATATAATGAAAAATAAACATAAGCCAAAACATCTGTTACATGAGTAAGTATAAAACAAGTTTGTTAACTTAGTAGAACAAGTTAAAAAGGGATCTTTTCCTCTCGAGAAAAGAACAAAGATCATTATCAAAGTCTTGTAGTATATTGTATGATACTTGTATCGCTAGATAAGTAGATAACAAAAAAGATTAGAGTTAGATAGTTAAGGGGAAATTGCAAAAAGTTTTTGAGAAGCAGGTCAAAGCATAATGCAAAATATGAAATTTTAGAGATGGCGACCATAACAAAATACTCCGAACAAGGGGGAAATAAAAAAATACCTGTATCAAACGCAGCATCATAATGCCCCTTGCTAATGGATGCCAACATCCGCAAGAAATAGTGGTTGCAATAAGAACCTAATGTTTGTTCCAAGGAAAATAGAACTAATTAAAAAGAATGCACCAACTAATAAATTGAAAAATGTGTAAATATCATGTCTGGGAAGTATCTGGAGAATGAAACAAGATCATGAGAATGCCTCTTTAGTAGCTTCACAAAAACTGAAGACTGTACTGAAGAAACTAATGAACAGATAAGTGCTAGCTTTTGTGTTAGGACAAATGATGGTGTTTATAGTTACATCACAATTTAGAAAATCATATGTATGTTGAAAACATTGAATGAATAACAGTGGCATTACACACATCACTACAAATCAGCTGGCATTACATCAGCACAGAGCTTAGTCAATCTGGTGAGACAGTTAGTGATAAAAAGGACAAAATGATATCACAGATTACCTAGCCCAAAAGTAGAAATCCGAGGAGACTTAGATCCTCTATCTGTGAGCTGTGCTTTCACAGAGTGGCAAATGTTCCGTTCATCCTCAACTGATCCATCAGTCACAAGAAAGATTTGTGGAAGAGCATCATGAGAGTTTGACAGCAAAGCCATTGCCTAGTACCAGAAAAATAGAGGGAACATCTGAGCAACAAAAGAGGCACCAATCACATTAAAAATATAGCCAGCATCATTTTCCCAACTGTACCTCACTCAATGGATGCATGATGTCAGTGCCACCCTCAGCAATAAAGTTTGCATTCATCCATTCCTTTGCTTTTTCTATCGTATTGTCATTTACTTGCTCCAAACAGGATGAGAATGAATGAAGCTCATCATTGAATGTTATTATGTTGAAGCAATCTCCTTGCACAAGCTCGGAGAGAGCGGTGGACATGGCATTCTTAACATTCTCAAGGGGCTTTCCTTGCATGCTTCCACTTGTATCAATGATAAACACAGCTGCCTTTCTGAAGACCTGTCACATAACTCAAATAGATAAATTGTGATAAGAGAGATTTTTATGACACAAAAAAGGGTATCCCAAGTAAGCCCCACTTCATCTTGAATCAATACAGACAACACCATCAGATAGTGTTTACAGCTTCAGCAGTACCCAGAAAAAAGTTAAACTATGATTAAAGTCTAACATCATGAAATCACATCAATATAAATTAGAACTATCTACAAAGAAATAAAATGAATTTTCCATTGATAATTTCAGCAAGCTAAAAGTTTATAATACTTATATCCAGGGAAAACAGGATTATCAGTAAGCATCAGGGGTTATTCCTCTAACTTAAGTGTATTCAGTTATAGTATTAATAATGAGAGAATAACCTCGCGAAAGCAACTACCTTTCTCTTTTTGTTATTTCCAGGTAAAAGAAAAATGCAAAACATGTCTCTGTCATCATAGTCACGCAGCGTCGAGGGTTGCACTAGAATTCCACCAGATAAATCACCTGAATATACCTAAAGACAAGGAAAAGATTAGGCAAAGCCATGCAAGCACACTCATCTATATTCCAAGTATGCAGTTAAAAAATCAGTGAACTCATAAAAGTCCGCATATTGAAAGATATTTTTTGTTGAACGATATGTTTAAATCATAAGTCTTAACAGGATGAGGATGAACCGATGAATGCTTCCTCACCATATTAAGATTTTAAAGATTTGAGATAATATATAAACATCAGTTCACTAAATGTGTCATAAATTTAGTAAGACCTTGTATGTGCACCCCTTGTGAATAGAAAAACATTCATTGCTCTTTAATTGAGCGTGGTAACAGCAATCGCCAAAAAATATTTCTGCTCAACTTAACTTTTCAGCATTGATAGTGTACATATTATATCATTAGATTTAAAAGAAAATGTTCGAATAGTGTATTATTTGAATATTACTCAATACACTGCCATAAAACCTTGCCATCACAATACATGTTATTCACTCACCATAGAAAAAATGATGAGTAAGTATTTCCATGTTCATATTTTAATAGAAGATAGCCATGCAACCATGTCGCTTATGGTGTATCAGTTATCGTGCATGTTTGACAAAAACCAATAGTGTTATAAAACGTTTAGAAATATACAAGAGCAGGTGCAGCTGATTCAAAAAAAGTACCACCAGAGAAGAACTTACACTATATGCAAAGGTAAAATCTTTGTTTGACCAGTTCTCAACAACTGCTTCGTGCAAGAAATGCAATTTTTCACCTTGCCTACTTTTTTCCTGAAAATACATAAGGATTCAACAGGGTTATTAGTTGTATTACAATAATACTCAAATAGTACACATAAAATCAATAAATACTTTATTACCTTCAATGGATGACTTGACCCCTGCAATAAAACCTCCTTACTCACACCAGTATTCACAGTCAACTCAATTTTTTCCCTTTTCATAAACACTTTTGGCAAAGGGTTAACATATTGTGGAAACTGGAATGGAATATCAACGGAAAACTGTCCATTGTCATAAAGTAACCTTTGTGACCATCTAATTGTGGCAAAAATGTTTTCTCCTCCTCCAACCTTGATGAAATAAAAGAAATTATTTACGAAAGGATGAGCTGCTGAAAACATGCAACTTGACAAGGTAGAAGACCAGACAGGCATTAAAAGTATGTAACAATTACCTGTGGTATTGTCATGGAAAAGAATTGGCGCCTTGAAAGGCCCCCACTCTCAGTTTTAGTAATGTTCACTGCACTTTGGTCCTCTACATCAATTACATGAGTTTTGTATGATCTTTTCCCAACAGTAACCTCGGCTCCTAGAATTGAACCCTATTATTAGCAAAATTATTCTTAGATTGAGACCGTCAGAAAATTACAAAATAATTGCAAAAAGTTTATATGAGTAACAACCAAGTTGCTAGATTTGAAATATCATTATGTTCAAAAGAAACAGAAAATTCGAAAATAATTCCATGCATTTGAACCCTGTTTTAAGTCTGTCAAATAATGCAAACAGAGCAACAAACTCATCAGCATATGACAAGCATGCCTATCAAGCTAAGCTCGTAATCCACAACCTAATAGTCAAAGGAACTATTCTCAAAATTATAGATGGTCAAAAGGCATATTTCGATTTGCAGTTGACAGGCATTGTAATAGAAAGAAGCGATTGTGGTTCACTAGTAATGGAACGCTGGAACAGCCTGATCGGGGTGTGTAAACCAAATTTTCTAGCAATGGAAGCATTTTAGTAATTTATTAAAAAGCATATGTTCCCCTCTGGCTCCAATCTGTAATATAAGAAAGGAAAGAACAAGAAACAACTTTATCGTCCTAATAAGAAAAAAGGAATAGCATCCACTGCACCAACTAAAAGAACTATATCGGACAAATGTGCAAACACAGTTATCCCTCCCTTTGAAAGTCAGGTTACCTTTCCACTTGCGATCCTACATTTCTTTCTTGTTACTTATTTTCTAACATGCAAAGCAAAGAATTTATCTTGCTTGCTTCAAAAACTGTGCTGGAACCCACTGCCAGCATCGCTGCTGTGAAAAATATCCAAATGGCATGATCATCCATACTTAGGTAACCAATTTGCCAACAAATGCAACTCGTCAATCATGAACACGGAATTATTTCCTTCAACGTGGCGAAACATGCGCTCCACTCCAACGCAAATTATTAAGTACAGCCAATTCATGGGACCCAACCACCTAACCAAAACCAAATTGCCCGCAGCGTAACGGCAGGCAACCAATCTATCACAATAGCAACAGCGTCGAAGATTTCAACCGATCGAATGAAACAAACAAAAAAACAGGATGGGGATCGAATAGGACCACCTGCTCGCCCATGGGCACGACGACGCGGCAGTGGCAGTCCCGGCTGCCCGTGATGCAGTGCACCCACCAGCGCACCCGCACGGTGACCTCGGCGACGGCGCACCCGGCGGCGCAGTCGACCCGCAGGTCGACCTCCCGCATCTGGAGCGGGATGAGCGCGGGCGGGTCGAGTCGGCCGTACACGTGTGGCTGGTAGCTCGGCACGTCGGGGCTGTCCACCGCGGCGGGGTCGACCACCACGGCGTAAGCCATCGGCGCCGCAGGCATCAGAGAGGACAAGTCCGTCGCCGCAGCCCGGTTCATCCCCGCGGCGGGCCGCGGCGCCGGGCCGCCTCCCGGGTGGACGAGGCGCTTGGACAGCTTGAGGCCGTCCTCCACCGCGCGCGCGAAGTCCTCCTCCATGACCGGCCGGCCGGTCGGCTGGGGCTAGCTAGCCTGGAGGGGATGAAGAAGCCGAGGCGGCGTGGGAATGGCGTTGATGTGGTTGAGACTTGGGAGTGGGAGGTGCGGCGGGGGTCGGTTTTTGGCGTGGTTTTAGTGGGGAACTCATGAGCTGGGGGGCTAGCTGGAACATGCAAGACGAGAGAGGCTGGTGCGGTCACCGCGGCCGGTATGTTGCTCTGCCGATTTGAGATCCCCTATGTTGGGATAGACGATTATCGTTTTTGTTGAGATCTGACGGTGTAGAGCGAGACTTTGTGATGATTGAAATTTACTTCACAACGGTCAGAGGTGAGGTTTCATGATGGTCGAGATAAGCTTCGTACCGTCGGATTCTAGCGGGATAACTGGGTTCCCTACTATCCTCTGACGTCGGGCTCCCCAATATTAAAGGAGCCGGTTCCTGCTCTACCATCGATGTTGATGTGGCTCAGTTTCTGCTAGTGGTACTCTAATTGTCTGTCTTTGTAGTTTTAGTTCAGAGGAAGTCTACTATGACTAAAAAATTTAGTAGTAATCTAAATTTCATTTCTAACTTTGAACTTTATTAGTTGATAAAGCAAGAAATTTAATCTTTTAATATCCCTTACCACCAATTATCTATCATTTCACTTAATAAAGTGTATTATAGTTTTTAAATCTCGTCGTTAATTTATCAAATTTACCTTAAAATAAATTATTTGTGAGACCGGTTGAGCAGTATTTTTAAGACTACATAATTATAGATTAAAATAGCATCGTTATCAACGGGAAAATGGCCAGATTTGAAGGAGCAATGAAGTAAAATAACTCGAGAGAAATATTAATGTTGCTATCTAAGAGACTAAGAGATGAGGATGGGATCCCGATCCTCTACATGGGCACTAACGGGTGCAATCCTAAAGACGAGCTGCGTCCTTCAAGAAATCGCGTAAGGAGGGCACTTCTTTCAAACTTGTCAAGAGAACGATGCACATGGCCTTAAAAATTGTCAACTATCCAAAGCCACGTGACTTGATTAGGACAGGAATAAAGAAGACGTCACGTTTAATGTATTTAATATTAAAAAATCTTCTTCTAACCGGATGTAGTATATAGTTTACACAAAATAATAAAAATACAATGTATATGAAAAAAATCGCGCTTCTTTATTTGTAAGATGTGTATTACAATGATATCCAAAGAACGCAAACATGATAATATAAACTATCAAACATGTTACAACTTATTTTTTTCTAAATTATTATGTAATCTCACGTATAAACTTGATTACAATAATATTAACCTGAAACAAACAAAGCATTAGCTTCCTCACTCGGACAGATGCCTAGGCTATTACACCGCCTCTATAAGAACTTATATTATAATTAGTTTACAAGTTTATAGCCATCTATGTGCGATTTACTTTAAAAAATTTAGCACTGCCACCTGTTTGCATCCAAACACTCCCTTTATTTTCTTCCACCTGTAGTTTACGATGTATAAATGGTTTTAAGCTTTGATTAGATAAGAAAAGCATGTAACTTGTTTTCTTAAAAAAAAAAGGATGTAACTTACAAATTGCAATGAAAATGGGAGAAAGATGGGGAGCAAAGCGATGAATTAGACGGAGTCCAAAAGCTGATCGGCCACGGAAAGACAGCGGAGCGGTGAGCAGACCGCCATTCCCGCGTGCGGACGGACAGGCATCGGTTCTCTCCGCTTCGCGCGGATAACGACCGAGCGTCCCCGGCCCGTCGGCAAGGAGAGGAGGAGACTCCGTGGACCCGGGCCCACCTTGAGACGGCCCCACGAGCCCCCACAGGTCCGTATCGTTGCGCACTCGCGGCGCCGAATGCACGAAAGCGATTCGAATAGTTTTAGATTGAATCCGGAAAAATAAATTCGGATCTAGATTTTTTTATGTCGGATATGGATTTTTCGGATACGGATTTGAATTCGGATATTTTTTTTGAATACGGAAACGGATACGATATCATTGGTATCCGATGGATACGAATACAGATTCAAATAATCCAGATAACTCATATTCAGATATACGAAATAAAAAACCCCAATAGACCCGATTATCTAGGGTTTTTCTCTCTCCAGCATGCTACAGCGCAGCCCTGGCCGCCGCCTCCGCCGGC
>KE372388.1:373999-395912 GCA_000418225.1 Zizania latifolia
GATGGCGCATATATATCATATTTTTCATATATAAGTGGAGGAGATCGAGATGAAGATGAGACATAATTAAGCAAGCCGTTTCTTCATATATGAACAACTCAATAAATCATTATTATATTGAGAGCTGAATCTCGCTCAGGATTATATTCAGGTTTTTTTGTAGCAACTAATGCTTGTGGGGTCATATGAAACTATAGCTAGTTGAAGTATATGTGTCATGCTTAATTTGTAAAACTCTCATTATTGTTGTAAAAAATAATCTCGCGTAATTAATTTGTGATATGGCCGCATTAAGAATGCAATAAGTATCTAGCTCAATGTACCTAAGCAGAGAGAAAGAGTAATTATTACTAGAAAATTGATAGGTTTTTGCAGCAAATTAATTAAGAAAGGCAGGCAGATAGGTAGAGTTGCTTACTCTTGAAGAGGTGGTTCTCGAGGCTACCCTTGGCCATGTACTCGTAGACGAGCAGCCTGTGCTCGTCCTCGCAGCAGTAGCCGATGAGCTTCACCAGGTTCGGGTGGCGGAGCTGCCCGAGGAAGATGACCTCCGACTGCATGAATCATCGATCACCACGTTAATTACTTGTTACACGTTCTTTAATGCACAGTTAGTTACTAATTAATCATTTAGTTGGAGTAGTAATTAAGTAAATTACCAGCCACTCCTTGTGTCCCTGCGCGCCCTCGGGGTCCCAGAGCTTCACAGCGATGGGCTGCGCCTTGAGCCCCGGCTTGGCCTTGTCGGCGACGTTGCCCTTGTAGACGGGGCCGAAGCCGCCCTCGCCGAGGAAGTTGCCGTCGAGGAACCCCTGCGTAGCCGCCTTCAGCTCCCCGACCGTGAACACGTGCAGGTTCGACCCGACCAGCGACACCGACAGCTCCTGCTCCGACGCCGTGCTCATCACGTCCGTGAACGACAGCCGCTGCCCCAGCGCCGTCGCCGCGGCTAGCGCACCTCCTCCGGCGTCGTGCCTCGTCACCGGCCTCGGCCCCGGTCGCACCTTCCTCCTGCTCCGGGCGCCCCCTCGGCCGCCGCCGCCGCCGAGGCAGCCGCCGAAGATGTAGGCCCACGCCGACCGCTCCTTCTTGGACAACGACGACGACGACGCCCTCGTCATGGTACGTGATCGATGATATATCTCCGGCGATCGATCGAGCACGCGCTGGTCGACCTACACCACGCAACGAACGAATCTGTCTGTGTCGTCGTCGATGGACAATAAGGCGCGCTGCTACCGATGGATGGATGGATCGATCTTAATTTCTTAATTTGCTGGTGATCGATGGAATCGAGTCGGGGGAGAAGAAGGGAGAGGCGTATATATATGTAGGTAGCGCGCGTGTGGAGAGATGACCGCGTGAGCCTGGCTACACGGCTACACCCACCTACCATGCCGAATACATGGACGACGTTTTCCTCTTCCTCTAGTTACTCTCTTTTACTTGTCCGTCTCGCGGCCGCGTTGAGCTTGTGTGCTACATTGTTCGACGTAGAACGTTAATAATTAATTTCATATAATATATAATCAACAACTATAAAATTAATATAAAAATAAAAGTGTTTTTATATACAAATTAAAATCACATGTATGAAAAAAATGCATACTTTTACACTAATAAATAGTTAAAAGTAAAAAATATTAACATTCTTAAATGTATGTATTTCTTATATTTTTTGACGAAGCGAGTAAGACTTCAAGATTCTACGGATGACATGTTCACTCGTTGACCGTTTGACAGTGTGCCCCCTTAACCAAGGAAGCATCTTGTTACTGTACTACTTCAATCAACTGCGGTACAAAACACTGACATATAGGTTCAGAACATGTTCGTGACTTGTACTACAGAGGATACCGCTCGTGAATATATGTTGAGACACTACGTCTCTCATTTTCTTCGACTTTTTTCCTTTGCGCGTGGCCTTTTTCTTAATGGTGCAACAACATCACGGATATTCTGCATCTGTGATGCTGTCGATCTTGTGAGATCTGATGAAAGCGGAAGAATGGTATTTTAAAAAATGCCGCTAAAGGAGTAATGGTATATATATACGCATACATACGTACGTATGCACGTATGTATGTATGTGAATTGAAGTTGAAGTTTTTTGTGATGCACATGAGAGAATGTAACATTTTTGCACCAAATTTTTGTTCCATTAAGGGCGTTGCTAATTAAGTAGGGACTTATTAGTTGACTGTAAAATCACTCCTAAATTAAACATAGGTCAATATCACAGAAAGGGCATTAATTTGGAGAGAAGTCCTGGTTTAATATTTTTGTCGCTATATATCCTAAAACCTAATTGAATGTCCTTTGCTAATGTTCAGGCTGGCGATATGTGTATCACACACTGAGCAAACTCACGATAAGATCATTGCAAAAGTGAAATTAAAGAAATAACTGAAACAAAAATACCAATCTCTGACGAGTCTAGAGGAAAAACTGGGCTTAGAAAGTCATGGGGTACAAGTGTAGAACAAGACTAGCTGTACAATTGTGTTCGTAGTTTACAAAATCACCAGCCTGCTTGAGCAGAGCAATTATCCCGGAAACTACATATCCGGGCGTTGAGTTTTCCGCTCTCGCAAAAGCAACGTCGACTAGCTTGCATCGCTAGCAAAAACAAGATGCATTGTGTGCTACATTGTTCGACGTAGAACGTTAATAATCAATTTCATATAATATATAATCAACAACTATAAAATTAATATAAAAATAAAAGTGTTTTTATATACAAATTTAAATCACATGTATGAAAAAATGCATACTTTTACACTAATAAATAGTTAAAAGTAAAAAAATATTAACATTCTTAAATGTATGTATTTCTTATATTTTTTGACGAAGCGAGTAAGACTTCAAGATTCTACGGATGACATGTTCACTCGTTGACCGTTTGACAGTGTGCCCCCTTAACCAAGGAAGCATCTTGTTACTGTACTACTTCAATCAACTGCGGTATAAAACACTGACATATAGGTTCAGGGCGTGCTAGTGACTTGTACTACATATATAGGATACCGTTCGAGAATATATGTTGAGACATTATGTCTTTCATTTTCTTCGATATTTTCCTTTGCGTGACCTTTTTCTTTATGGGCAACAACATCACGGATATTCTGCATCTGTGATGCTGTCGATCTTGTGAGATCTGATGAAAGCTGGAGAATGGTATTTAAAAAAAAAATGCCGCTAAAGGAGTAATGCTATATGTACACACACGTACGTATGTACGTATGTATGTGAATTGAAGTTGAAGAAGTTTTTTTGTGACGCACATGAGAGAATGTAACATTTGCACCAAAAATTTTTTCCATTAAGGGCGTTGTTAATTAAGTAGGGACTTATTAGTTCACCTCTAAATTAAACATAAGTCAATATCACAGAAAGGTAATTAATTTGGAGAGAAGTCCTGGTTAAATATTTTTGCCGCTATCCTAAAACCTAATTGAATGTCCATTGCTAATGTTCAGGCTGGCGATATGTGTATCACACACTGAATAAACTCACGACAAGATCATTGAAAAAGAGAGAAGAAATAACTGAAACAAAAATGCCAATCTCTGACGAGTCTAGCTAGAGGAAAAACTGGGCTTAGAAAATCATGGCGTGGAACAAGACTAGCTGTACAGTTGCGTTCGTAATTTACAAAATTATCAGCTTGCTTGACCAGAACAATTATCCCGGAAACAACATATCCGGGCGTTGAGTTTTCCGCTCTCGCAAAAGCAACGTCGACTTGCGTCGCTAGCAAAAACAAGATGCAAAAAAAAGCCATGTCATAATCCATCTCTCTCGGTCAGAAATTCAGACGAGCCATCGATCAGATATGAACACAACCTCGTGTTTTATCTCCGTTCTCTGCGTGCTAGCGAACTAGAGATTCATAGCCGCGTCTTGCGTGTGGTGCCCCGATCGCCACACATTTGCGATAGTTTTCTCCATGAAAACGTATGCAGTTGCAAATTGGGGATGAAAACTAGCAGAGAAAGTGACAGGTTACCCTTTTGCTGAGCTCTGTGTGTGTGTGTGTGTGTGTGTGTGTGTGTGTGTGTGCGCGCGCGCGTGTGTTTTGTCTCCAATCTTTGAAAGGAGACGATCAAATCATCTAGTTAGATTTGTGGAGATAGTCTCTCTCGTGTGCAAGCATGTGTGAAGGTATAGTTTGTCTGTTTGATTATTTCTTACAATTAGTGTGATGATGAGTAGGAACCGAGCCAAATAGGGTGCAGTTAGGCTTGAAAGTTACAAATCAAAAATGACCACAAAAAAGTCTCTTTTCAGAGATGAAATCGTCATATAGAAAATTAAAAAGATGGCCAGATGAACAGCTCCACAAAATCGATCGTTGAGTAGACGACTATACATGGTTTGGTAATACTCCAATTTGGCCAACAGTAGATAATAAAGTGATTTCTTTCGCTAATTTCACAATCGCAAAGAACGCAAACCATAGACAATAAAAAAGGTAAACGAAAAATAATGGAGTAGCATATTTCCCACGTGCGTGCATATTATACGCATATGCATATGTAATTATGTAAGAGGCTATCTGACATAATTGGAAGTAGAAGAGATCGAGAGCAGTTTAGTTTAATTACAAAGATTAATTGAGGCTTTCTGCAGGTTGACGGGTCTGCTGCCATTTTCATCGCCTCTCTTCTCCTTGCGGCAGGTGACGGTCAACCGCTGGCTATCGCACGGACGACCGGCGCGTGTGAAGCCAAGCGATCGAGCAGATAATCGCGCGCCGCGTGCGTGCGTTCGTTACGCTGATGTCTGACGACGTCTCCTATCTAGCTAATAAAATCTCGTAAGTTATTTGACTTATTACTTGTCCAACTTTGAATAATTCTATAAAGAATATATTAGCAACTGTAATATTAATATATTTTTATTAAAGTTATCGTAAAATACTATTATATCTCAATAGTATATTTATTTAATATTTTAGATGTTAATATATTTTTCTTTAAATTTAATTAAAAAAATCAAAAAAAATATAATATGAAACAGAGTTAATTAGAGATTAAGCTAGCTGAGATAGTCATATATATTAATTAAGATTAATTTACTGATGATCTTTTTAAATTGAGCGCGTGCTCTGCATCGCTCGCCCATGCGAGGCAGGAGTAGGAAGAAGATTGATTTTTGGATAAGAGTTGAATATTTTAGTCTTAGAAGATTGTATATATAGTTAATATTAAATATTATACATTGATTTCTTTTTTAAACATGGGTACCTAGGCGGCTAGGCACCCAGCTAGCTCCGCCCCTGTTCTAATCCAAACCAATAGTAATATAAAAACAATGCATATTTATCTTTTTTTTTCTAATTAATGTGGCAATTTATAAGCCTTAAAATATGATGAGTAATTTTCGAGTTGTCTTAATAATATAATAACATAATAAATAGATTTTGTGTCTGACATCAAATGCGCAAACACTTTTAGACTTTTAGTGCGTGGTGATGGATAGACACCTCGTGTTTTCGCTAGCTAGTGACGTAAGCCTCTTTGGTACGGCTACGTCATCTCTCTTCTAGATATCTACCATGTCTCACTGCTACGCGTCCTTAATTTGCATCAGGCCGATATATATTTTGATGGCCTCACTTTATAGTTCATGTAGGAACCATTTTTTGTTTTTAAATTTGTTTTATATTCCAAGTTCTAGCTATTATGTGTGCTTGCATAGTTGCATTTGACATCATCGATTCATATTTCATTTATTTTCATAATAATGATTCAGGTATTTTATTTTGTAGATTTTTTATGAAAATCAAATTTCTATCTTTACTTTTTTGCAGAATTTTATTTATTCTAATCCAAGTTTCACAGTTTTGACTTTTGAACTGCAGTTTGACACAGTTTTGTTAATCTAGACAAATTATACTTGACTTACATATATTTATTTTCGATTAACATAATAAACTTCTAACGCTTGAGAGCGTACGAAGGTTGGTGTTTCTACCGTATTTGCTACATGAAAGAAATTTGCAGCATAAATACTATGAAAGTAAATTGCATCATAGAACCATTAACAATTTGGTGTACCCTGTTTCGCAAAAAAAAACTTGGTGTAGAAGATATATTATTTTCATTTTGGATTTTTTTCAGTATTGTTGCATCTCAAAGTAGGAGGAGCGATGGTGCAAGCAAAAGGAGTGTGAGCAAGGGAATGATGTGAGTGACACATTGAGGCTGAGATTAAAGAGAAGAGTAAATCAGGGTCTAAAGTAAAAAAGTAGGAAAATGGAGTATATAGATAAAACATGGCCTAAATAAGGTCCAATACCAAACTTTGGTAATAAGGGAGTATCTAAGATGAAATTCACTTGATTTCTAATCAATTTACTGTTTCAATTTCTCTTGTTGAGATTTAATTTTTTAAAGCGTGATATGAATTATGATGCTAGAAAATCTTTGCTACCGAGCATAGTATAGAGTTGTTTCAGGACAACAAATTCACACAAAACACAATAGAACAACGTATATAGAGAAAAACAATGCTACTTTATTGTCTAGATACGTATTTATAATGAGGAAAGTAGTTCTTTATTTATAGACAAAACCTCTAAAAAAAGTCTGATCTTGTAGAAAATAATCCTCTTAAGAAGAAATCAATCCTTTACCTAAAAAACTGAGATCGAGATGTGACCACTCATTCCATATTTATTTCAGGGTTTACAATAATGTCACCGTGTTCCAAATATACCGAAGAAGTTTCCCAACACTCGACACATGAAGCACGCTTTCTAGAAGCAAGATTGGTACAAGTAATAAGCGCGCTTGCTAACAAGTTGAGAAGTTAATTTTTCCACGGAGGGATTGAAGTCGGTTATGTTTGGTTTGCTATCTCTTTCCACGAGATTAGATCAACGACAGATACACATACAAGTTTACATACTATATGCTACAGTATAGATGTGTGTGTATGCCAATGAGTCGTATGTCACTCTCGTTATCAATGCTGAAAATGATCGTATGTCACTCTCGTTATCAATGCTGAAAATGACGAACACTTTGGAAGGTACAACCAGAGCTTCAGATCTAATTGAACTCTTGTATGATCTACATTATTCTAGATGCTAGGTTTCTTTAAGCAGAGAAAACAGAGGGGCAGTATACATCTACATACCCACATCTATATGTTTGGGTCGATTTGTAGCCCAACATTCTTATGCAGGTGTACAGTACTACTCCAGATGTTCCTAAATTAGTTTCATTATAGTCGATTATTTCAGCAAATGATGTAAACTACTTTTCCCTCTAAGATGAGAGAAATGGAGAAAATATATATATGCTTTCAAGGAGATTCTTAGCTATCATTATGGGTGAGAAGTGAGAACACACCAATCCCAGTACTGTTGTCATATGTGTCTGCTCTAATCATCACAGTGATCAAGCAATTATTAATCTAAGGAGTATATGCCCTAATTTTCCGGCTACAAGCAAGCAATTAAGTCTTTGTTTTGATATAATCAACCATCGTTACACGTGAGCAAAATCTGAAGTCTTACAATTAGGGACTAGGGACTATATGCAACAGATTTAGTTTTAGTTTCGAGATTTATATTAGATCTGGAGTTTGTTTGGTAAAATAAAATAGAGTTTGTTTGGTAAAATAAAATAGACTAAATTTTTATTTTTAGTTTAGAATAAAAATCAAATTACTCAACTAAATACCCTTAATTTATGTACAACTTCTAGACGAAAGATTTCTCCAAACTCAATTTAACTAAATCTAAAAAAATCTTGAATCTTCAGCTATCAAACGGAGCCTTAACAACTTGATTTAATATATGAATGAACTCATGAACAACATCTATCAATCCTAGTCATGCATTGCCTTTTTGTCCATTAGATTAATCCCAAACCAACGACTCAACGTTCAAGGTGTAATTAGGCGTCCCTGTTTCTCACTCTCTTGTATGCCAATAGTATATAAAAGCTCCATCTTGTTCATGTAGACAACAAATCAACATAATTAACACTGCAGGGGATGCACACAAAGTCTTTGCAAGTTTGCAACTTTATCTGCCTTAGAACATATATGCAAAGTTAAACTAATGGACCGTCTTTCAGAGTTATTGCAATCATCGTATTACCTTGTGTCAACGGCAATCGTTATCCGTAGACTATCTTCTCAAGCTAATACATCATTAGCGTCTACATGAGAGTACTTAGCGTGTGTTTGGTTGGGACTTTTCAACCAGCTTTTCATGTTAAAAATTAGAAAGCTGAACCAAACAACTCAACTCAGATTTGTAAAAAAAAAAAAAAAAGATCCTTCTAGTGCAAAATAAAAGTTGATTAGAATCAGATTTCATAGATGTTGAACCAACTGTACTAAATATAATCATAAAGTTAAATAGTTATTACATATCATATGATATATAAGTGATATTGATTGATTTATTTTTCTTAGCTCACAACAACTTTTATATGGCCCACAATTTATAATTGATTTTTTAAATATATGCCTTAACTAAACAATCTATTAGTCTAACAGATGGTCAACTTATTGGTAGGTAAGTACGAGGGATAGAGGCTCATTAAGGTAAAAAGTATACTTGATGCAGTAAGATACTTTTAAGAGTCTCACCTATATACGCTGCATGGCTTTATCCGATAGGTACAAGGAGTTAAATCATCATCCCACAATTACGTATATCTCTAGGTGTGTTTTTGTAATCCCTAAATAAGATTTATGGATTTATTATTGATCTCTGTCTTGATATATTTATTATTGATCTCTGTCTTGATATTAAGTACTGTTCCGTTACATGTTACATATAATAAGTCGTTTAATATTTTTATAAATAGATATTTTAAATTTGATAAATTTAATAGAAAAATATACCAATGTATATGATATCAAATTAATTTTATTAAATTCACCATAAAATGTATCTTAATAGTATATTTATTTAACATTTTAGATGTTAATATATTTTCTTTAAATATAAAAAACCAAACAGTTTATACTATAAAATGAATAAAATATGTATAATGGTCCATAGTTGTAGTTGTGGGTATGTACGGTGATACATAGGTGTGCCTTTCATGTAATCGAAAGAAAAGAAAAGAAAATATAGTTTTCCGGAGAAGAAAGTGTATGGTTAGTCACTCATATTTCCATTATGGCTACTTCATTTCTTCCGTATGTATGATGTATGGCTACTTCATTTCTTCCGTGGCACTAGAAACAGATATTTTTTAATTGGTCAACCCCCACTGAATTTTATGGTTAAGACCTGCCGATAAAACATTGAGCTCATTCAAAGATGAGGAATTGACGAGCGTTCATATCTTTGACATCCATTGGGAAGACAAATCTCTCGGTTGGAAGCGTTATATTTTTTATTTATTTTATATCCCCTTCAAGTAGCTTGGGAAGACAAATTTCATGGTTTAGATCTATATCAGACCCTCGGTTCCTTGTATATAATCTTTTTTAAATATAATGTTTAAGCTTAAAATTTACTATATTTTTAGGACGGAGTGAGATTTATTGGTAAGCTAGCCTTACAAACTCCTCTAAAGAATTGGAGTATTTTTTTTTAAATTTCTTGATATTTTGCTTTTCTCCCAACTTTCTGTTGCCTCGATCTAGCTTGGCTCTTGAGCCGGCTCTCCGCTCTCCTCACTCTCTCTTGGTTTTTCTCACTTCTCCATGCAGGACTTCGTTGACGTGGACACTTGCATCATCAACTTAGCTGTATCGTACTAAACTTGCTCTACTTTGTCTCTTTACCCAGAAGAGTTTCGATGCAAATACGAGAACAGAACAGAGTAACAGTGGTAGTCAATAGTCCATTGTCCCAAGAAGCAAAAGCACTGGACAATGAGCTAGCTAGCTGCCAATACTTGGAGCAAAACTGCAAAACATCCATCTCTTCTTGTGAAAGATCAAACAAGTGTGTGGTTCTCACGGCAAGGAAACAAGTGTACAACTCAATCTGTTGAGATACTTGTGTTTTTACAAGGCCTACTGAGGAAGACTTCCTTTAACATTAACCAAAAAAGTTTCATTTTCTCTCTTTCACTCATAGTATCTATGCCAATAAATCCGTTATGCACTACTTTGATACTAAAACCGGTAGATGAACTTCTTAATTGTAATGTCTAGAGTAATTATTAGGGGTGGATAATAAATTTATCATGGCTCGTTATCTTAATAAGCCAGCTCAGTTAAGCTCGTTAAAACTAATGAGCTAAAATGCTAGATTGTCTCGGTTTGCGAACTAACTCATTAACGTCGTTAGGTTCTTTAACCAGCTCTAGTATAGTTATATTCATTTTATAATTTAATATTTATCAATTTATACTGTACTAACAAAATAATAAGATTCTACTGATTAGCACGGTTATCAAGCCGTTAATACCAGGCGCCACTCAGCCAAGACGCGTGAGGCCAACAAGCAACACAACAAAAAGAAGAAACTACTAGCGAAGTGCCACTGTCTGACTATCCTAGCACGATCGTATCCATGCCAAGGTATGTTTCCGTGTGCAGACTAGCCCATGAATGAATTGATTGTGTTCGTTGCTGCCAATCGCCCAAGAGTTCAGCGGGGAAACGATACCTGCTGCATAGAAAATTAGAAACTGGCGCTTATGGGAATCGGCATGGACGCAGCTTGTCACATCGCCAAGAATGGCAGCAACCGATCACGGCGAGAAGACGATGGAAAATGACACGGTGATGGGCACTTGCGTTCCCCTCGATCGGCGACGTGCCAGCACTGAAAACCACCGATGTGTATGTAGGTTTCGTCGTTGTGATGCATCTTCTGAAACGAGAATTTTGGTCCCTTTAACTTTCAAAACATACAGTGTCACGGACACAGTTAGTCAGTCATCTGTTTCATATCATGAGGTTTGGTTTTTTACAAGTCAAGTCTTGTTAAATGTGACCAATTTCATGTAAAAACATATTAATTAATAACCACTATAATGTTAATTTAGTTTCATTAAATTTATCGTGAAATACGTCTCTTATAGGTTAAATTTTTTCCCTTTAAATTAGTCAAAATCAGAAATTTTTTTATAAAAAAAGCAATCCAATTATCATAAGAGACAAGAGAGTATATATACGTACGTGCATAGATAAAATAAATAAAATCAACTGATAAAACTAATATGGGCTCCGTCCAGCTTTCGAAACACGCACACACGTTTTATCAGTAAAACCGGGAAAACGGCGAGAGGGCGCGCGCGAGTCTGAACACTCCTTCGCTCACACACGCCTCTAGCCGCACAAGCTTTTGTGGCATTTTTCTTAGGAAATTAGCTCTCGTAGCATTTGGGAGCAGATAGTAAACTGATGACGCGATTCGATCCGCCAGGAAATCAGGTCGAAGATCACGTGTATCCCCTGGGATCGCCGGGGCCGATGTGCTGTCCCCTAAAAGGCACAGCGTTGACGACGACATATCTATCGTTCGTTCGTTCGTTGTCTCATCGCCGGTTAAACTGCGGCGGCCGTACGGTGACGACGTTGCTGCAGTGCAGGCTGATCCGGTCAACGGAAAGGAGATGTGCAGAGCTACCAGCCGGCCGAGAAATTTTCCAAGCTAGTAATTAGCGGTGTGAAACAGTAGGTCAACGATACGGGAGCATGCACACGGTTCTCCCGTTGCTCGATCGACTTAACACCGTCATCATGACATATTCACGTCGTCACTGGATAAACATCATCATCCGTGTCTTTGGTTTTTCTTTCCTTCCGACTACGTAGAAGAAGTACACGAACACAACCTCACGCACTTGCACCGTACCCTATGTCTGTTAATACATGCTTAAGGAGACCGAAACCGGCGAACCCACTAAACTCTTGTTAAAGTCCAAGGCGTTAAAAGAGTCTAGTAATTATGAATTTCCAGGCTCACTTCGATATCGTATCACAATGCAATTAAGTACCTAAACGAGGAATGCAGTGTCTGATTTTTCTCTCTTTCGTAATTTTAGAGAGGAAATGCGCGTCTTTCAAAAGTACACGACCGAGAAAAGATCAAAAAACAAATCAGAATACGACTCGTCTGAAGACAGGAGACCAGGTGGGTTCAATTCGATCACCAACCATTTTTCGATTGAATTGAACTTGTCCGTTTGGTCCGTGCAGTAAACCTGACCTGGCCTGGTTTCCTGAAAGCTGCGCGTCTCGATTCATGCAAGAAAGAAAACTGGGTCAGTACACTCCAAAGATGGCAGGAATACATTGCAAATTGCTAACAAACAGGACTTGTCTCCCAACTCTGCTCATGAAGCCCACAACGAGCAATTCTTTGTTCGTCAAACTTAGAGAGTATCGTTGACTGTGTGTAAACAAGAGTGCCTCCACGAGTGGACACAACCCAGACTGGACAGTTCTAACACTGGGCTAGGCAGTCTGCCTATGCTAAATTTGGGCTCAGGTCTAGACGCCTAGTTCATACTTCATACTTCATACTCATTAAGGGAAGATTACACAGAACAGAATAAGGCCCAATTCCTCCAAAAAAAATAAGCCCAATTGCTTAAAAATAAGGCCGAATTCCTCAAGAAGAAGAATAAAGCCCAATTCCTCTCAAAGAAGAAGAACAAGGCCCAAAATAGAAGCGCGGCCACGTCTCGGGTGGGCACGGCCTCATCGGCAAGCACCGGAGGCCGTGGTAACGCCGGAGGCATGCATTCATGAAATCCCAAAAGAATTATTTTCTTTTATAAGGTACACTGTTTTTATTTCGGCTATTCAGAGCCGCCTTGCTTAGGACAATGACACGGGGAATTATATGCCTTTCCGAGAATGACATGTGTTGATGTTTGTGTGCATGTACCTGTTGGGAATCGCTCCCTCTCTCCCAAAGTGTTAATCACTAACACTAGGAGCTTTCTCTCTGATGGATGGATACACTCACGAGCACACAAGAAATTTGGTGATGTGCTGTTTCACACAGCAGCCAACATCATTTTTGTTTCACTCTATTGCATATGTTGAAGCATGCGTACAAGACCGGTTAAATAAACTCTCAAAAAGCAACGAAGCAGCAAATGCTAGCGCTAGTCACTAGCTAATCACACTACATGCTGACGCTAATCTCTGTAACTCACGCACGCACAGCTGCCTCACACGGCACACTGGCTTCACGCCATGCATGTGCTGCGGTACACGTCTTATTCACTAATGACAAGATTAATCTTTAATCTTGTCAAATCTTGTCATTAGTGAATAAGACGTGTACCGCAGCACATGCATGGCGTGAAGCCAGTGTGCCGTGTGAGGCAGCTGTGCGTGCGTGAGTTACAGAGAAATGAAAAGGTAGTACACTGAATTAGCGCAGCACGCAGTGAGATTAGCTAGTGATTAGCGCCTACATGTAGCGGGATTAGCTAGTGATTAGCGCCAGCATGCAGCGGGATTAGCTAGTGATTAGCGCCAGCATGCAGTGGGATTAGGATTAGCTAATGATTAGCGCCAGCATGCAGTGGGATTAGCTAGTGATTAGCGCCATAATTTGCTGCTTCGTTGCTTTCTGAGAGTTTATTTAACCGGTCTTGTACGCATACTTCAACATATGCAATAGAGTGAAACAAAAAACGATGTTGGCTGCTGTGTGAAACAGCACATCACCAAATTTGTTGTGTGCTCGTGAGTGTATCCGTTCATCAGAGAGAAAGCTCCTAGTGTTAGTGATTAACGTGATTCCCAACATTTGGTATCACATCAACAGCTGCCCCAACAATTTCTGACCAGAACAAGAAGTTGAAAACCAGATCGATTCAAGAAACAATGGTTGGTTGGTTGGTCAATCAGTGCCAGAACCATCTCTGCTAGCTAGGAAGAGTACTGAATTTCTTGTCAAGAATTAGAGCTGTGCAGGAACAAACATTTTTACTACTCCCGCCATGGTCATCAACTCATATGCTGATCGATCACTTTGCTTTCGGTCAATGAGAACATATATTTATTGTAAATCAACACTCATTCAAAATTAGTCTGACCTTCTTCTCCACAAGGAATGTGTCACCCATCACCTTCTGATGTTAACTGATGTTTCTCATCAACAAGAGATGAACAAAAAAAAAATCTGTGCTGCTGATCTGCGCAGACTGATTGATGAGCACTGAGGGAAGAATTCATATCTAATTTCAGGAGGAAATATAACTTTTTTATGACAGTTACCTGCAAGCTCCGTACTTAGTTATGTTGAATTGTTCCAAGAAATCTTGTGTTAGTTAGCTGTCTGCCTTACACTCTTGCTTATCAGGCCTGTAAATTTTGTTCCATTCCATCAGTACAACCCTGCATGTTTCTTTCTCTCTTTCTGTACTACTTTCGCGAAGAACTGCACTGCCCATGACATGAACACATAACATGCCACCGGTTAAGACAAATGCTGCAACTTGCAGGTTTCAAAAAGGATTTGATCAAAGATGAAGAGGGAAAGTACAGCATGTCTTTCCTCTTTCAGATACCTGTGGAGTGGACTAGATAAACAATGCGCACATCGGCATCAGCAGCGTCAGAAAACAATGCGTGCTGGTCTGAAACCGAATTCCAGGTTTAATATACCAAGGCACAAAGGGATTTGATTGGGGTATATTCCTGCTTCTGCTGCAATAATCTTCAACAGTTTAGCCTGATGATGCTTAATTACGCTGGGCTCATGTCTTAATTTTCAGAGTTGTGCTTGGATTTAGAATTCATGTTCATATATCAGTAGTAATAAATTTCATAGCTGTGGTGCCCCTATCGTGTGGAATTCCCTTCATGCGAAGGCTCGCATGAGATTATTGTGCAAAGCAGTAATTGTCAATGCCTTAATTTAATCTTGTGATGTTGTCTCATTGATTAACAATTGGACATGGTTGTGTTTTGTTTAATCATAAAACCAAATGAGCCATGATTGCGTCCAAGTTCGTTCACTGAAGTCACCTAATTGCACCTTTCAATGATGGCTTGCGTTCTTACCTCTTACTACAGCTGCAAATTTTTTCCTAGTATCTGCCATTTGGTAACTCGAAATCTCATACTATCTTAGGATGAACAGGGCGAAGTAGCAGAAAATTTTGACAGAAGTAGAAGATGATGAAGTCATTGACTGAAAGACTGGATAGTAGCCTGCATGAAGATTGAATAGTACATAATGTTACTGAAATGATCAAAGCTCAGTGGTCAGAGATATCACTGTCTCATAGCTAGTTAACCAAGCTAACCACAGGTGTTCTCCACCTTTTGGTTTGAAGTCTAAGAATTATCAACTAGCTTGGAAAATTTCAATGTTAATAACTGTGCTACCGTGGTATACAAATGACAGAATGTAGTTAGATTTACACAGCCTTTTTCAGATTATTAAAGAGAACTCCAGGAATTGTTTTCTTTATGTACCACTTACATCAAGAAACTATATATAACACAGAAAACCTGATAATTTCACTCATGTACTAGAATAAAGACTTAATGAGTAGCACGTTGAAATGCAAGCTAGCATAGTGGAGTGGCTGATTAATCGCAGCACAACGAAATGATTACTGATAGGTCAGTCATGTTAAGATAGAAAAAATTAAGGCCACTGAAAGCAATGAAAAAATTAACAACTAGTTTCAGTACAGCGCTCTCAATGATTCTGATCATCAGAACTCCTATATTCAGGGCTCCAGGCTCTCTGGCCACGAAAAAACAGCCATAATGGGTACGAAAAACAACTAAGACACACGCATCGCCGCTTTTTGGGACGAACATCTGTTGACAGGTGATAGGCTGAACTGAGGCCGGCCTACCTGTCATGGCGGTTAATGAACAAAAGAACATGGGAGAAGGCTAATGATTTAACTAGTGGTTAGCTTTATACTTATACCATGTCACATATAGTTGATCTAATAGTTCACTCATATAATAGTTGGTTATCTATATATACTATATATTTAATATGTAATCTATTACATTATCTCACGAAGTTTATGGGAATCTGTGTATTAGTGGGCTGCTAGCTAGTAGCCCGCTTCTTTTCTCTCCACTCTTCTCTTTCCTCCACCTCAATACTAATCTGATATGGTAACTCTTATGGTCTATTTACATCAACTTATTATACTTATTTTTATGGTAGCTGGTAGCTAGTGTGCAAGAAGCCAATGAGAATGGCCTCCTGCACTGCACATGCAGGGGAGAGGCAGAGAGTATTGTCACCACATGCACCTGTGATGGTGTCGTTTGGATCCCAATCATTTGAGATTTAATGTGGATCCAAGGAACAAGTCACATAGCCACGTAGGCATACCAACTAACAACTAGCGGTCATCCTGTCGCCTTCCAAGTTCCAACCAAACTGTTCATTTCTGCATCATAATTCAGAAATGCTGTGCATGCATGGCGGCCGCGTGCACTCGGTTTTCCACTGCCAATGGCGGCACTAGTTTTATCGGTTCCCTCTGCAAAAGTTTATCTATCTCGGCCGAAAATCTGGAGTTTGATTTAATCGTAGGAAATTACTGATAATTAGAATTTCGTTGAACTCATTCTTATTCAAGGATCAAAAGTTGCAGTGATAGTTTAGACTATGATGTGTTATCCATCGATGGAGCAATCAACTTAGTAAGTCCTGGCCGGAATAAACCAGAAGCGTAGGGAGTTTTGTGTTAACAAAATATTTGTGTGATATTTTTCTTTGTTAATTAATTATATAGAACAATGTAAAAAAGGGAGACTAGATCCTATACCCTTCCTTATGAAAAATTGAAGATTTAATCTCACTAAAACATGAGATTATCTTAGATTAATGATATGTAGATTAAAAAAATAAATTCTTAATTTCTATCGAGATAGAAGATATATAATTAAATTTTTCGTGAAATGAAGTATAGTACGGAGCATTGCACGGAGCCATATGCTCCCAAAGATGCAGGGAATATGTCAGTTCCACGAGGGCAGAAGTGTAGAACAGTAAAATAACCCCGCCAAAATCATAAGCAAAATCCATTTTAATTTGCTGCCTGGTCCTCCGTTTCATCAAACTAGGCTAGGTCAATCCAGTGCCAAGAACACAATAGAGCAAGAGCTCAACTCCATTAATTGCTCCAGCAAGTAGAAGGAGAGCTAGCTCTGGCGAGCTACTCGATCTTGCCTTTCATTTGCGAGCTCCATGCTTATGCTTGCGTGGTGAGCAGTTTGCATGAAGGCCATGAACTACCATGAGCAGCAGGAGAACCAAGGGCTCGCCACCGCCGCTGCTGCCACGAGTAACAACGGCTTGGACTGGCTTGAGGAGTCCATCTCCTCCTTCCTCGCCGCCGACGCCGACCACGGCGGCGGCTACGCGTGGTGGGCTGCTTCGCCGGCGGCGCAGCAAGATGACATTGGGAGCGTCGTGGCTCAGACGCTGTCGTCTCCGGTGCCACCGGCCGTTGCCTCGCCGATGGCGCACGCCTCCCCCAGGATTGTGTCGCCCGCGGTATCGTCGCCTTTGGAGAATTCCTTCAAGAAGCGCAAGTCCGCGCCGCACAAGGCGTCTGGTCAGAGCGGCAGTAACCAGCGCCGCCGCGCCGATCAGGAGAGGCCAGGTGGTGGCGGCAGCAAGAAGGGAGGTGGCAAGGGCGGCGGAGCGGGATCCGAGTCA
The DNA here is from genome assembly GCA_000418225.1 of Zizania latifolia. Taxonomy (NCBI): domain Eukaryota; kingdom Viridiplantae; phylum Streptophyta; class Magnoliopsida; order Poales; family Poaceae; genus Zizania; species Zizania latifolia. The sequence goes on from KE372388.1 coordinate 391,605, forward strand.
TCCGACAGAGATACGAGGTGGGCGGAGCAGCTGCTGAACCCGTGCGCGGTGGCCGTGGAGGCGGGCGACCTGTCGCGCGTACAGCATCTGTTCTACGTGCTCGGCGAGCTCGCGTCCTTCTCCGGCGACGCTAACCACTGCCTGGCAGCGTATGGGCTACGCGCGCTCGGCCGCAGGCTCTCCGCCGCGGTGGGCCCCGCGACCGTGAGGGTGCCGGCCTGCGAGTGCCCGACGGCGGCGTTCGCGGGAGCGGAACCGCGGCTGTTCCGCGCGTCCCTCATCAAGTTCCACGAGGTGAGTCCGTGGTTCGCGCTCCCCAACGTCCTGGCCAACGCCGCTATTGCGCAAGCCTTGACGTCTGGCGCCGCGGCGGCGGTGACCCGCCCGCTCCACGTCGTCGATCTCGGCGTTTCGCACGGCGTGCAGTGGCCGACGCTCATGGAGTCCCTCACCCGCCAGCCTGGAGGCAGCGCGCCGCCGTCCTTACGCCTCACCGTCGCCGGCCCCGCGGCTACCTCTTCGGCGCCTTTCTCAGCGTCGCCTCCCGGATACGACTTCTCGCCGCATCTCCTCCGATACGCCAAGTCTATCAACCTGGACCTCGACATTGACCGCGCAGCTACCCTAGACGCCGTGCAAGGCTTCTGCACTCCCGGCGAGGTGCTCGTCGTGTGCCTCCAGTTCCGGCTCGGCCACGTCGCTGGCGAGGAGCGAAGAGAGATCCTCCGAAAGGTCAGATGTCTAAATCCAGATTTGGTTGTTCTCTCTGAGCTGGACGCCGGGGGCGACGGCAGCGCGGCCGGCGAGTTCGCGGTGAGGCTGGAGCTTTTGTGGCGGTTCTTGGAGTCGACGTCCGTTGCGTTCAAGGGGAAGTATGTGGAGGAGAGGCGGCTAATGGAGGTCGAGGCCGGCACGAGTCTCGCGACGGACGTCGCCGGTGAAGGGAGGGACGGCTGGAGGGAGCGCATGGCGGCGGCGGGGTTCGAGGAGGCGCCGTTCGGCGACGAGGCGGTGGATACGGCGAAGTCGCTTCTACGGAAGTACGACAGCAGGTGGGAGATGTCCACCGTGGCGGCTGCGGTGGGCACCGGCGCGGTGGCGCTGAGGTGGAAGGGGCAGCCAGTGTCGTTCTGCTCGCTGTGGCGACCGGCGTAGCAGCTGATCCCTTGGAACGGGTCCACGCGTATGTGATGAGCTGATCAGGACCGTCCGTTGTGGCTTGGTGGATGGTTTTCTGCAAGATGTGGTGGCGACGTGGCGTACGAGCCGTGGACTCGGTCTATGGAGCACCTCTTGCCGCACGTCCAAACCACAAAGCTGTGCTCCTCGTGTGCGTCAGAGGACGGCTGGTTTGGCCGGAAAACGCCGGCCGCCGGCAGCCGTGGATGGTTGACGGCTGCACTTGGCCATATCCATTTTTGTGCAAATTAATTAATGCCGATCATAGTTATTTATTCCTTCTTACCTGCTCCTTTTTTTTGAAGGGTTTAAATTAAAATGTACTGGGCATGAGCAAATTAAGGCAGAACTATTGTTAATACTTACCACCCATTGTTTGTTGGCACGTAAATATGGCACATGATTTTGAGTTCCAAGCAATTCAATACTTCAAAGAATCAACTGCTAAAATATCTTGTTTTCAAACTGAAGGCCACATGCTCTCGCTTATCAAAAATCAAACAGTGTATGTCTCGTCTGTATCAAATCGTTATTTATCTTCTCTAATGAAAAATCGAACACCCCATCCTCTATCAATTGACATGCTATAATTATAGCCATTTTAATTCAACATATTTATAGCAGTCTGAATCCGAGTTTAAAACTTTATCTTCTTTCTTTTCTTCTCCTAATTTGGTGTGATGATGACCGAAATCTTCAAATTTGCACCTTAACATGTGTGTTATCTTATCCTTCATTCCTAAACACAGCAACATCATCTCATAAATTTAGTAGTACTCTGTTCAATAATTCATGTGTGTGCAACTGGAAGAACGTATTTACATGATAATTTATTTAGTAGACACAGCTCAAATGATTAGTCTTTGTATGTTCAGTTGTCTTTGTATCTCCATTTTATTTTGTGGACTTGGCATAGATGTAACTTTGTTAAAGATGTCCTCACCAAAAGCATATATTTTTTATAAATCTAGATTTTATATATATACACAAGTATTTATTTCTAAAGATTTGAGGGCGTACCAAAAGGTTAAAAACTCACAGTTTAGACCATTACAAAATCAAGCTATGCATGTGCAATGTCGCGTCAATTTGAGCGCCATGCATGACTAAGGACCTAATTGATTGATTCTAAGCTGTGACTTATAAGCTGAGACAGGTAAAGGAAGCAACGAAAAAATAATTGCAAAATAATTTTTTTATATTTCAAAATACTCTAAAAATAGAAAGTAAGGAAAAATCCATAAATTAATTTAAAATTTTAAAAATAGCTACGGCTTATAAACAGATATGTTCATCGTATAGGCACAATGGACTAACTAGACAAATGCCTATAACATAAGTGCTCAAATAAACAAAATTAGTAAGCACTACAAAAAACTGCTTGATTGTGCAAAGATTAATAGTTCAGGGATGGCAAGTGTTCTTTTGCCTAATAATTCCTTGATTTCATTCAAACTAGAGCTACTACGAGCTTGAAGCTAGGTTAGACAAATGCTTCCTTGGCCCCCAAAGCCATCGTGAGAAGAATTACATCCTTGTCGTAAGAACAAATTAACAAGGTTAAAGACTGACGACGGTGTCGGTAAGCAATTAATCAGCGGTGAACAAGAACAACATGAACGCAATTCTTGCACTTTCTTTCTTTCTTACAGTAATGTTCTTATTCTGCGCAAGCTAAGCTTCTGCTACATCTCATCTCGCCACAAACAAGCAGTAAGCACCATTCCCAGCAAGCATTCGTTGGTCAATGCAATGTATGGTCCAACAGAACTGCGAGATGGAAGCAGGAAACCAGACAACGACCAGCAGCTAGCCCATGTTCAGCTGATCCATGGTCACGCGAGGACGTTTTGCAGCTGCGGCAGCAGCAACAGCGTTGAGCTGGAAAGAAACCCTCTGAGCATGCTGTGGAGGCTGCTGCTGCTCGTTACCCCTCTGATCCTGCAGACTGTTCGGATTAGGGTTGGTTTGGTTTGAGATTGCGGTCTGGGTTGGGGTCAGGTTGGCTCCTCCATTGTCATCTTCTGTTTCCTCAACCTGAGACGGTGGCTTCAGCGGAGCTAGGAGTTGGTAGTTTTGGCTCAACAGTGTGTCCTGCTCAGGTGGCAGAGGAATTGAGCCTGGTGGAGCAATCGACTTGGGCAGCGGGATTTTGTTCCGGTTACGCGCCACCTCAAGGAGAACCTGTAAAAGGAGAAAGTGACTCGTGTCAAGATAAAACTGGACTTGAACTGTCAACATATGACAACATTAAACAAGCATTTCTATTCGTGAAACCACAAGTCAAAATATTAAAGTAGCCCTTCTAATATCAACCATAAGAAAAGCACGAGATCATGGTGTCGATCATGCCATTTGCAGCATAAACCATAGAGGAACTTCTTCAGTGGCACTGGTATGCTTGACTTTCTTGGTTAGGAACAGCCGCCCGTGGAACAAAGTACTTTAAGTGAGATGTTTATAGGAAAGGGACGTGTTGATCCTGAGTTGCTCCTTTGGTAGGGATGTGATGGCTCTGGTTGTTATTTGGTTGATGGGATGAGATAGGATGGCATGGATGTAAAATGGTGCTTATAGCACTAGAATAAATTATATAGACAGATTAACAAAAGATGAAAACTACAATTATAAGCAAGAACCAGAAAATCTTTACACCTTCTCTTGTACACACGGGAGTCATGACTAGCGGGTGTACAAGTGAAAGGCAGACAGAGATATTCTTATTCTTGCATGCCTTTATTAATCTAGCATGGTCATATATATAGGACCCCAACACACACTGTTGCTGCTGCTGCCCTGCCCAATTGAACAGCACTTGTAGGATTCCAGCCTAACAGGACTCTGACTCTTATCTCTATCTCTACGCTAGCTTGGCAAGGAAGCAACTAAGTCATCTAATCACTACTGCTTGAAAATAATAGAATGCTTTCAGTACCAATGTAGGTATAATACATATTGATCAGACATTCAGAATGCGGCCAAACAGGCATTCATCTTCAGATAATCAGTCTTAAAATAAGGCAGGGAAAAATCCTGGTACTTTGCTGCACGGAAACATGTCAATCATCAAAACATTCCTCTCCATTAGCATTCCTTTCGATATATTTTTTTATATACTTATAGAATTAC
>KE372388.1:424013-445997 GCA_000418225.1 Zizania latifolia
TCACCTATAAAAAACAACTTTTTATTTATCATTTTGGCATATAATTATATATATAAATGATTCCATAATCATTTATGTAAGCGGTAAATAAATAATAAATATACATGCCATGTTTCAGATAGCGCTATTTGCTCCATTTATCTTATTTGTAACAAGGAGGGACACAGTCTCTGTTTTTATGTCCAGGTCTGATAATCTGGTATACATATATAGACATTTTTCTTGATAAATTGCCAGAACTAAGTTTTATTGGTTGGGTTAGCAAAGGTGTCTATCGAGCATTGTTCCATTTGCTCAGCTTAGCGCCAAATTCAGTGGTACAAAAGCAGAAAACAAAAAACAAATAAATATAAAAAAATATTGTCGTGACATGAACCCGAAGTCTCCAATATAACGGGCATGGGGTATTTTGGTGTCATGTCATTTGCTCCCCGATTCTCGGGAACCGACATAGATCCACCTAAGAGACGCGAGGTCTTGAGCTAGTAACCTAAGCAGCCCAAGACTCTATCAAGCTTTGGCCTCAAGCAAAGGCCCCAAGCTTGCTTCACCGAAGCATGTCACCCTAGAGCTCATGTGACCTACTTGGCACCATGGTTGCGGTGCTCGAGGGTCAAGCAACCGACAATGTATTTAATACATTGTGATGGGGTGCATCATCTTGCTTTATTTCTCATATTTCTTTTTTATTTATGGCAATATGACAGATATCTACGTGCATAAACGAGCGGATAGTGTGGGAGACAATACTACTCACATGAACTTTCCATGCAAAGTGCGTATGGCTTGTCAGACGGCGTAGCCAATCGAACATCACCTTTCTTGACTCCGTGTCAACTTTCAGGCCCCACTACGTTTTATCTACTCCACCTAGGCACTAATAGGTAGGCCCCACGGCGCGCCAGGTAGGGGGCCGTTGCTTCCTGTTGTGGGGGATATACCCCCCGGGTAGCCTACAGACCTCATTTCCTGTTATTGGGCCAGGCAGAAGGCCCATCGAGCCCGTCATACCAACCCCGCCTGAGCCGGCCGAAAGCAGCGTGTCGCATTAAATGCGACGCAATGGAAAGCAGTCAGAGGATCCGGGAGTGACAGGAGCGCAAGATTGCCGAGCGGCGTCAGACCGGGGGGCAGTTGGGGAGTAGGCAGCACGCTGCGTCCCATCGAGACGTGCTGCGTCCGATCGAGCCGTGCCACGTCCCGTCGGAGCGTGCTGTACGATATGTTAGACCCAACGGGGGTATAAATAGCAAGGGGTCCCGAGCATGGGAGGAGGACTTCTTCCACAACGTCTCTAAGCCAAGACACGCCCACAACGCAACACACAGACGCAGAAGCAACACGGGTTCACAACGTTGAATCCATTACTCTCTTGAGCCCTAGCTCGTGTAATCCCAACATTGTAACTTTTTCCTGACTAGTGAAACACCCCATTAAACTCACAGTGGACGTAGACTTATTACCCTATCGGGGGGGGCCGAACCACTCTAAATCTTCTTGTCTCTTGGCCAGTCCTATTCTCACGGGCTCGGCAACCATCGAGATCTTGAGTGCAGTGCTTCCCTACAATACAAATCACCTCCACGGACACCTCCCGAGGAGGGCTGTTCGACCACCCGTCGACAACTTGTCAGACGGCGTAGCCAACCGAACATCACCTTTCTTGACTCCGTGTCAACTTTCAGGCCCCACTACGTTTTATCTACTCCACCTAGACACTAATAGGTAGGGTCATAGGGGCAATTGTTGTGGATGATATAGAGAGCAAGCAAGTTGTAGGGATAACACCTAAAAAAAGAAAAGCATGTCCGATTGGTCTAGGGATAGCTAATGATGTATAGCTAAGAATAGCTCTCTCGATTCGGTCATTGTGGTATCTCATAAGAAAGGACTGATCGTAGGTTAAGTATAAGAGCTAAGTAATAACTTATGTACTATTAGAAAGGCATTCATGTTTCAGTAGCAACCACCACGTAGGAGTAAGGTAACGCCCTACATAACTTCACCTAACTTAGTAAGGCACATGTGTCACTCTTGAGCACCGTCGAGAGAGGCGCCTAGAGGCGGAAGTCTCGGAGGACCATGCATCCTCTAGCTCCATTCTTAGCTGCCATAGTTCCCTAGCGTGCGAGCGCTCGCACACAGGCCAAACTCATAAATGGGATCCCGTCAAATTCCCACCAACGGTGTTCACTCTCTCTATTATATATGGTATTTAATTAATTATCCATAAACTAGTAATTTATATAAATATTTGTGTAGCGACCACATATCTCTCTTATGTCGAGACCGAAGTAATGTAGAATTATGGTTCTCAACTCAGTTGATATCATGCTAAATAGCTACAAACAGTTTATATCAATAGAACAAAAGTAATTTGTCAGTATCTCCTTTATTTATTCGTGTACGTATGAATTTAATACTAATTTATTAGTTTTGTATAATAGTACATATACGTTTTACATCTATAAAGGTGGCTCACACGATGCAGCACGTCCAGAAAAGATGGATGTCCTTGTAAACTTTTGGGTAAAAATAAATATATATCTATATAAATTTACGTTTAATTTAGTTAGTCTAGAAAAAAAATACTACTATTGTAATTCCAACGTAAAGAATAAAATATGATAAAAAATTAAGTGCTGAAATTCAAATTTGGCTGGTGCTCAACCAAGCTATCTATGGTGATTTTTTTTGTCGCATTTATTAGTTAGATATTTTTATTTCTTTGAAGGCGTTCGATAATGATTTGTTCGCCACGTCGGAATCCGGTTAGAACAATTTAGTATTAACGGTAGCTTACGAAACAAAATTCCCTGGTCTAAAAAAGCAAATTGGTAGCGTGTACACACCTACCTTCCTTCACATGGGGTGGAGATACGTCTCCTGCCAAAATTCCGTTCTTGGTCCACCCAGACAGCCGAACCAAATCTCACCGATTAATAAGGCATTGAGCCATCGTACTTGCCAAAAAAAAAATCAGTGGTGGCGGCAAGATTCTACCAGAGAACATCACCATTGCTCTAGTTCAGATGAAGATCCATCACTGCATTCAGTGGCGAAGAGAGCAAAACAGGGGACGTGAAATTAAAACCGATTTACCTAACTAGATTTCTTGTAGTTAAATTTAATCGACTTAAAAAAATACTAGATATAAAGCTGTGCTAAGTCAAATAGAGCTTAATCTGCAAAAAACTATTAGCTACTCCCTCTATAGAAAATTTTAGGATGTATAATATTTTCAAAAGTCAAACTTTATACATTTTGATTAGTAGTTACTCAAATTCAAATATATTTAGTGTTTAAAAGTTAAAAAATAGAATCATATTTCAAAGGGCTTATATAAAATGTTGCTTCTAAGAATTTATAATTTACGAGCAATCAATGTTCAAAGACTTGTCCTGACAAAAAAATTTCGAAATAAAAGACTCTCCATATTTTTCTACTGAGAGGGCCGGAGTAGATCGAAAGATATCTGTAATCACTGGCCATCGAAAGACACTGAGAAATAATCCTAATCCTGCAGCTAGCCACGTAGGAGGTTAATTGATGATGCGACTGGACGACGCATGCCGGCGATGACAATGCATGATATCTCCAAATCGATCGTGATTCATGCCTAAGCTTTCGATCGATCGGTTGGATCTGTCATTTTCGCTTGGTTTCTCTACTTCCAATAAACGCCGAGGCACTTTGCTAACGAACACATAAATATCCTTTGCTAGGTCATATCATGTGGGAGGATTAGTGGAAACACCGACACAAAAGAAAAAAGTTTCATTGAACTTTTGATTCTCTTATTCCAGATACAAGTTTGTGTTTAGTCGTCTTGATTGTTTCTATGTGTATGTCATTTTACGCTTTTACAACTATTAGCCGATAGAGACAGAAGTAAGCTACAATGAAAAAAAATTAGTATCTCTATACCATGATTCATAAGACATGATTATCAATTAATCCAAATGATCTTTGAATCATATTCATCTTATATACGATATATGATCATGAATTATTTAGAAATAACAATATATCACATAAATAGTAATAGTGTCTATTTTATAGAACAAATAATACTTTATTTATTTATTTATAAACATAATATGTGATATATAATATCTCTATATTGTCTCTGATGTATATCGTTTAACACTGATCATATTTTTATTCTCTTTTACATTTTGCCTTTCCAAATAAATATTCCCCTTCTCCGTTCCTCCAGAAGAATTACTCTCCACTTTTAATGCAATATAAATAAATGATAATAAAGTCATCCGAATATTAGGTTATTACGGTGGTGGCTCGTTTTAAGGAATTGCAAATTTATTCCTCGTTGTTTTATGCTGTAGTTTGTGCACGCCTGTCGTGTGGTACAACTCTTCGTGATTCAGACAAGTTTTTTTAATGGAGATTTGTTTATGCTGGCAGAACAGAGTAATACAGTAACTATTTTGGCGTTGCTTCGCTTACTCAGCTTCAAGTTGACTAACATATATGCAACTCCAAGTCAACGCAGCTGTGGTTTTAGACTTTTCTCCAAAGAATATATTTATGTTGGTGGATACAGCCCCAATTCCTTGTCCCATAATCTTCTCAATATTTCAATAAAACAATTAGTGCGTCCCGATCATGCTATTAATATTTACTATAACTCTTCGCCCTTTTTCATCCGCTCAGCAAACCACGCGTTCCAGTCAGTAACTTTTTGTTCACCATTGGCCACCTGAAGTAACACGGAAGATCATAAGTTGGCACTAAACTTTTTTGGCCTAATTACATAAAGAAAACAAGGATCCTGAAGCATGTTTGGGCTAATTACCTCAAAAATGAGTGTTGTCTGGGGAATGGCATCCAGAGCCTCCACACAGATTGTAGCAGCATCTTCTTTGCTTATTCTTCCCTTGGCTGCTACACCCTACATATTTCAAGAACCATGTGAGAGCCTACTCAAAAGTGGAACATTAGAGCAGCAAACAAAATCAGTGTTCCACAGGAGAAAATATTCCTATCGGTTTGCCTATTAAAACTGCTGGATAAATTAAAACATGCTTCCAATGAAGGAACCTACTAATGGATTAATCTTACATAACGAACACCATTAAATTGTGATTTCTTTGCCTGGGTCATTGTGTACTACCACTTTTACCAATATGAAAGTTCTTCAATTACCCAGAGTCAGCAATGCTAAATAAGAATGGAGCATTCATCGGAAATAAGGTAACTTTTATGCTGATACCTCTGTAAAATCGAAACCTCTCTCACCACCGGGAGTGCTTTGCATAGAACCAGTCCTGATTATCGTCGATGGGATACCAGATGCAAGAACCACTTCTTCATCCCTCTCAGCTAGTTTCCGCAGTTTGCTGTTCATAATAGCTTGGAGGCCACCACTGCCTCTGTAGACAGAGATCTGCATTCTTATTGATATCTCATATGGTTGATGTTTGAAACTAAGCTGAATTAGATAATACAAAGTTTAAAAAGCATTGAAACCTGGGATAGCAGAACAATGTGTTGGACACCCTTGAGGTCAATCAAGTCAGAGAAGAAACCATCCTAATGAAGCGTTAAGTTTAAATCAAGCAAAGCTTAGAATGAGGAAAGAAAGGGAACTCTAGAAGCAGATACTATGTTCTCATGTTAGGATGGACAACAGAAATAGTTCTCAATCTCTCATGCCATGCTGAAATATAGTAATCATTATCTAATGACGTGCCAGCCTTGCATAGTTTTTTTCTTAAAAACCGAAGGTGGTTTTAAATTTCAGAATTTAATTTTAGGATTAATTAACTGAATGTGATGAGGTAGTCTAATAAATGAATGTGCCAAGAAAACGAAGTTCAGAACATACATCAGCTGGACAAATCACAGCACGAACACCCCTTAGTGCTTTCTTTGTGAAGGACTTATCTTCCATATTACCAACCATGCACTATAAGGCAACAGAAAAGGGATTATTAGGATAATGTTTCAGTGAAATTGATAGTAAAAACGTGAGGACAAAAACATCCAAGTACGTTTATTGCCTTTTTCTAATAACTGATACACCAAAGTGGTGGTATAAAACCTCTGATAAAGGTGGTATGGAACTATGGATGGTGTAATATACAAGGAATATCGAGAATCTTGAAGCTATATGTGTGAATAACAAGCTATCACCTCAACATAAGTTCCAAATGCTTCTTCGGTGGATCGTTTGTCCTTCACAAATGCTTTTATTCTGGCCCTTTTCAGGATTAATGATAAAATCACCATCTGAAAAAAATGCAGGCAGATTATTTGAAGCAACCAGAGAAAAATTAAAAGGCACTTGTAAATCAAGGTGAACACAAGGAACTTGCAAGACTGAAGATTCACTAGTATAGTAGGATAACTGCTGAAATAGAAAGAAACGAAGTCTGCAAATAATAGTAAGCAAGCTAAACAGAAAACTTTGATGATGTAGCAACAGCAGTTTCGTTTTCTGAAATGATTGAATCATAAAACGGTTTCTCCAATGAGGATATGCATAGAAACAGTATTCAGTGTTAGTTCAAATAGGATTTTATATATATGGAAATAATTTTATATGCCAATCATGAGTTTCAAATTACTTGCCTGACATATGGATCTGAACCTACATTATCTATCTCATGAGACACTGAGTTTCAAAATATTTTTGAATGTCAAATTATAGCCCCATGAGGCTGATCATGTGACTCTATACCAACATTTCAAGTTAGATTATAGTAGAACATTTAACTATGGTCACAAGTGAGTGAAATTGCTGCTAAACAAATTTGAGGCGTTGTGAATACTGAATTGTGATATGCTGAACAGCTGAACATTCAACTCGTTACGAACTCTACAGCAGAACAAAAAAAGGGAACTTGAAGAATATTGGCAACCTGTCCCATCTCGCTATCGCCATTGGTGACTAGCACAGCATCTCGAGGCTCCTCGATATCTATTTCTCATAATTTGACAATAAATAAGAGTAACTACGGAAGGGTACACATTTGTGGCATAATTTGTTTTTTCTATGCACCTGAAGGCTCCTGTTCCTCATCCTCAGCACCCCCATCCTTGGGAAGCAAATCGGGTGCTCCATACCACCTCCTCAACTTTGGACCCCCTATACAAAGCGATTTGAAGGATGAATGCAGCTCAACCAAACAATATCCTATCTAATAAAATCAGCTTAATTTTAAAGATTTTTTGACCACTGATAGCGACGACAATGTCATGAGCATTCAGCGATTGCATGTGAACTAGGAGTACCAAAGTACATGTGTTGATTCAGAGAAGGCACTAACGTTGCATCGTGAGCACATAAGGCATCATCTATCCGACTATCTCAGCTTCTACCAGAAATGATCCAACCCTAATTCCCTAAAGCTGCCTGGCATCAATCTGGAGATGCCCGTACACGAGGGGGCGAGGGCTGCGCATAGCATAGCACACCTTCGATATAGTCGAGGATGCGGTCGGTGAAGCTGGCCTCGTCCTTGCTCTTGGACCGGGCGACGGCAACAAGCGCCGCCGGTCTCCTCCAGTTGAGCCTCGCGGCGGATGGGAGCGGAGGAGGAGGCTGTGGAGTGGAGGCGCGGCAGGGGAGAAGGGTAGGCGCCGGCATCTGGGGAGGTGCTACTGCTAGCTAGCTAGCGCTTCTTCTTCGCCTGCGCGTCGGCGGCGGATTTTGCATGCGCGATGGAGGATGAGGAACATAAGGCGGTTGCACGCGCTGTGCAGGTGACAAAAATCCATGTCATTGTCCAGCGTCGAAAAATAACGGAAAATAATGTCAAAGCGAGGAAGAAATTATTTGTTTGTGTAGCTTAAATTATTTGATTTTGGTGTTTCATGTATGTATATTACAATCCAGATGACAGTGAGGGGTTTTATCTGGTAGTCGTTTGCTATACTTCTTTTTTTATTGTTATCTTTTGTTTCATTATGAAAATGATTTTAACATATATCGTTAGAGTATGTGCGGACTCACGATACAATAATGTATTCTCAGTTGTTAATTGAGAACCCATGGGAAGTATCATTGTAGCGTTTCCATTACTGTAACACGAGTCGAACCGGCCCTCAAGACATCGAGATTGTTAAAAAAAACTTTCTTGTTTGTAAGAGTTTTAAAAGATTTTATTTCTCTACCATATAGATTTTGAGGTGCGAGCGTTCACAATGTATGATTCAATCTTCTATTTGGATTGGTTTCCGTTGCGAAACTATTTGAAACAAACAAGTTCTTGTTGTTCTTGCTGCCAAAATTTTGCTCTGTTGGAAGAACAAGGCTGCTGATAACGTCCTAAAAAATTGAACCCAACGAGTGATTCTTTTGATCCAATTGATGATTTAGTACAGAGATTGATCAGTTTGGGATAAAATCACAAGGCCCAACATTATGCGGCCCAGTTCTCTCATGGGCCGTGTCCACCCGACCGGTCCCCGCGCGTGCCGGGCATTTTTAGGGTTTTGTGGCGGCGGCGGCTCCGCTCGCCTCCCCCTCCCGTCTCCTCTCTTTTTAAAACCGCGCGCATCGGCTCGGGCTTTGGCGCATCTCATCGCTAGGGTTTTGCCGCTGAGAGAGAGTGAGAGAGAGGGAGAGAGGAGGTGTTTCCAGAGATCTCGCCCTCTCCTCTGCTTTCTCTCTCCCTAGCTTCGCCGCCATGAGCCGATCGGGGCAGCCTCCGGATCTCAAGAAGTAAGCATCCGTCTCTCTCCCTCCCCTGCGTAAGATCTCGGTTTACTGATTTGAGTTTTTTTTTTGTCTTTGGGTGATTGACAGGTACATGGACAAGAAGCTCCAGAGTAAGTGAAAAAAATCTCTTTGACACGAAATCGTACTTTTTTTGCTGTATGCGTGATCCCCCCCGATCTCGGCGCCCAATTATTTGAGTATGATGTTGAACTGTAAAGTAGACTGCTCGTGCTCAAAGTAAAAGATTCGTTGTTCGGTAGGTGCATATGTTTTGCGCACTTCGATTATGCATTTCGATGTATTGGTCATACATTTATGACCTGAAAATTCACCCTTTTATATTAAATTTTTTTTATTCGTTATCTAGTTTTGGATAGGACTTAGAATTACAGTTATGTCCTTCAGATTGTTTACATGTGTTATTTTTCTATGTCGGTATTCCATTTTCCTAATGCCCTAGTGATGAACACGATATCTAAGCTATGGATTTATCTCCAAATGAAGCTTTTTGTCATAGTTACTCTGATGGGGCATTCTCTGTTATTGCATTTCTTGGTAACATCTAGACTAATGTATTCTGTTATTTGCACTATTGGTCTCTCATGCATTCTTGTGTTTTTTCTGCACGTACTCTTAAATCCACTGTTTGTTAGTCTGATTTCTGTGTCCTTGTTCCCTGTGTTGGTTGGCTGCTCTACATGATGATAATATCCAAAAAGCTATGGATTCATTCCAAGTGAGGCTTTTATGTCATAGTTACTCTGATAGGCTCCCATACCATTCTTTTTAGATTTGCTGGCTTTTACACAAATTATATCTTTTCTTTGAGTTAATAGCTGCTCTGCATGAGCAATGCAATCCTGCCTTGTTAGTTGTACATTGCACTGACGATTGTTCGAGTAGCGTTGTTTTCATCTTGGTTTGCTGGTGAGGAGGACATAAGCGTGTGTACTTGAACTTGACCATTTTGTGTTTAGTGTTGAATTACTGTCCAAGGCGATGTTAATATTATGCATTGTCTTTTTGGCCATCTGAGTGTTAGTACTTTCTAACTTCCATATATCTTTAGTTTGCACTTCAATCCAATTCTTTTTTCCATTTCATTTTTTAATCATGATCTTGATCTTGCCGAGGTGATGTGTTTCAGCACTAAACTTTTACATTGACTAGCCCTATTTATTATATTAGTTATAACACTTTGTAGCCTTTTTTCAGTCAAGCTGAATGCAAACCGTGTAGTTATTGGCACCCTCCGTGGATTTGATCAGTTCATGAATTTGGTGGTGGATAACACGGTCGAGGTCAATGGAAATGACAAGACTGATATTGGAATGGTGGTGAGTGTTCTGTCAGCAATGGCTACTTGTTTTTAACCACTATACTTATCAGAAAGAAGTTACTGTAAAATACATGAGTTATATGCTGATAACCCAAAATCATTTGCAGGTTGTCAGGGGGAACAGTGTTGTAATGATTGAGGCACTGGAGCCAGTCGCCAAATCCCAGTGACATCGCTGTCATATTTCTGATTCAGTAGTTATAGAGTTAGCGAGAGAACTGATGTATATGCTGTTAATGTTCTTGTTGTACCTTGACTAATGTTTCACAGCATCTGACTTGAAGGTGGAATATCGACCCTTTATGTTGTTTGCAAGCTACAATTACTGTGTTATGCTGACCTGGCAGACCTGGCTCCTCTATGCTGGAATTGCTGGCTCCTGGTTCAAAGTTGACTAGAAAAAAATGGTTTTTTGGCAGTCCCTTCACATAACTTTGAGGTTTCGTTTTCTGTTATAATTCAGACAGGTCACTAGGAACCATGTTTGTATCGGTTGGTTCCTAGTTCTATTTATGGGCAACGATTTAGTTTGTTTTCAATGATGTTTTGGCACTATATTGGCTTTTACATGTACGTGCGTCATGTTTTCGAGTAATGCTTGTGATGCATCAGTGTGATGAAACCTTGGGATTTTTTGATCATTTTGATGTTTTTCTTTCACGCCCTCCTCTAAAGCTCTTATTCTTCCGTGTGGATTCGTGGGCAGGGTTTTGTTATGCGGACTCTTCCAGAGTGCAGGATTGTGTGTATCGGCTTTACGCTGCTTATATGCTGTGCGTTTCTTGCCGAAAGTGTTTCCTGCTACACTAATTTGAGGAAAGTGGGCAGTTGGGGTAAGCTTAATATCGGTTTTTTTCCAACAATCATTTTCCCCTCATTTAGTCAACCTCAAGGAGAGAATGTTGATGGGTCAGTTCTTTGGATTGTTTTCGTTTGGGCTACTGTGGCAACAACATTAGGAAGTTTGGCTGCAGCGTCAGGCTCGCCTATTGCTTAGTATGTTGGTACACCCTGTTCTGGCAGCAACATTTTCTGTAGCTATATTAGTGATGTAATTAGTTGCTGTAATTTCATTTGTGATCAAGTTTTGCAAGTTTTGTTCTGACCCAAATGCACCGAGTGTCTTGCCAGATTAATGAGGCACCTAAACTGACTCAACAATCATGTTCACTTATCCGTGATCTATAAATATTTTCTTTGCTTTGCCGGTAAAGCTGCTCTTTTCGGACTGTGGAGTTCGGTTAGAGGACTCCAACAAGTTATGTTCAGATGGTGACGCCATTCTTCCCTAAATCATCTCGAACAGTATTGTCCTGCTAATGTGATGTTGGCATGTTGCATGTTTCCGATTTCCTACTTGCATTTCAATAATCATCTTCGGATTGGCATTTTTCCTAGCCGATGGTGAATTGTGATTTTGATTTATTCTGGAAAGTCCTAGTCGATGGTGAATTGGGATTGTTGATTTTTTTTACAAAAAAATTCCTATGCATATCCCTAATATTTATTTGTCTGCCACTCTGCCGGTGAATCTAAAGGATTCTTAAACTTTGTGAACTCGGCAGCCTCGTGCTCATGGCCATGGCTCCTGCTGTGGGACGTTCGTCCCAATAAAATCTTACTCCGTTAATGTCATGGGCTGAATTTATGATACGATAAACACCGTTGAGAGGATAGTCGGGTGGTATTGGCTGTTAGGGATAAGAGATAGACTTAGATTGAAAAGATGAACATTGGGATGTCCTTTTATATAAGGAGAACCAACATGATACCTAAGGAAATAATTCCTATTATAGAAACCAATCAAATATCTATATCTAATTTCTATTAACTAGGATTCAATCTAACCTCTTTAAGGACTCAATCTAATCTAATATAATCTTACCTTTTAAAATATTAAATACATAATTATTGCTACAGTACCGTTTGCGTGGCTGGGCTGGGCCTGGCCGCCCTGGCCCACAGCCCACAGCCCATGACACTTAAGCTGGGATAGTTCCCAGTTTCCCACTTTGTGATCAACGGGTTATTGTTGTTTCTCGACGTGTTGTTTATCTAGCTATGCTCCTCTGCCTTGTAAAGGTGTAGTTGATGAAATTACATATGTTTTTGTGTTGAAAAGGTTTGTCATTTAGGTCTCTGGGTGGAGATGCCAACATAATTACTGATGCCGAGATAAACACTCGGTTAAAAGTTAAAACAAAGCGGTGGGTGCACAATTTTCTCTAGAAAATCATCCACGAACAGTGATATGAACTGCAAGAAAGGAGGTTTACAATGAGCAATATAAGTAATTGCCATTGTTGCCTTTTTTTTCGTCACAGCTACCAACGGTTCCACTATATGAAAGGATGTGTGAACTTTTATATTGAACACCGTACTAGTACTATACATAATGGTTGCTGTTATTGTCAAGTGAACTGAACACTATAAAATTCATAGAATTTATAATTTGTATGATAAAATAGAGTATTTTGAGTTTTTATTTTTAGTCTAAAAGGAAGGGAGATGGAAGCCTAGACAGAGACCAAGACTTCTATAGTTTTTCAACCTGAACCATAGTTGTTCAACCCTGCTTCTTTCTAATCCCAGATTAATTTGAACAAATTTGTTGACCACCGAACATTAACAAATGCCTTTTCACACTTATTGTAATCATGTCGATGTACGCACTTATTTTACTTATTTTGATCATAAGCAAAAATTGCGCACGATAATGAAATTTATACCCACGTTGGAAAATGTGTAACATTTACTAAAGTGCAACGACACATTTATACGGTGCAAAGGACGAAGAAAACAGCAAAAAAAAAATCAAGTTCTACAAGGACAGGTTCAGCACTCTTCGTCAATCGTTCATATGCAGAAGCTATCTTTTTTTCGAGTGATACGAGGAGAATAACAGATTGCAGCACTTACTATGGGGTTGAACGTGCCTTAATGGCTTTTAAGTTAAGGACACATATATAATACTTTGTGCCATTGAAGCAATATAATACTTTCTTTTTAAGACTCGCACACCTCTATATTCAATCTATCCTATGGATGACAATATTTATAGTCCAAACCAAATATATTAATACAAACCACCGGACTTTAACTTAATCTCTTAACATGATGACATGCAAACTAGTTATCAATTGAAACAAAGTTAAAAAGAAAGAGAAAACAAGTTAATCTTTAACAGAAAATCCGCAAGTAACCGTAAGCAAGCATGAGCATCGCCAGAAACAGAAACAAAAAAAGTAGCAACAACATGATGACCGGGGATTAATGAATTGTTACTGAGTTGAGCCCTATTTTTTAAAAAAATAAAAGAAAATTTATTAATCGTGTAAACCTACACGTGTCCAGGGTTTCAAACTAAACCCTGACCAAATCCTAATCGGCTATTCTAATTCTAAACCCATAGACATAAATTTAAACTCAAACATGTATCTATCTGACCAGCCACCCTTAACAGAATTACCATCCTATTGGCTTTGTGTTAGCTCGGTCATGGTTTCAAAGTTTTCACCAAACAATAACTTGAATTTGAAATATGATTATCAGGTAACACTAATTAACTTATGCAATACAAGCTCTTAAATCCTTTCACGACAAAAATACTCATGTGTGTTGCTTAGGTTAGCAACCAAATATAATTCTGTGAATTGGATCAGCTAACAGCCTACAAGAAACCTTTTGAAGGAAGAAAAACAGCGAGGGAAAGAAAGAGACGTAGTTAACGGAGAAAAACCCACTTATTAATTATTATCTCCTCTCTTCCCTTCCATTCCCTTCCCATCCGCGAACCGTAGGGTTTGGCCTTAGGGTTTCGAGCCCCCACCGTACCCCGCCGCAACCCACCGCATGGACGGCGCCACCGCGAACGGCGGCCGCCGCCCCTTCCCCCGAGGTATCCATTTACAGTACCTCCCTCGCGCGGAAAGCTTCCTTCATTCTTCGTTTCCGTTCGCGTCGCCTCTGCTTGTTAGGGTTTGAAGCTCTGGTCGACGGAGTGGCATCGGGGTCTGGGCGCTGCCAGGGATGCGATGTATGTGGTTTGGGGCGTAGAATTGATGCGATAATGATTGAAACTCTGGTGGTTCTATAATCCTGCAGTGTTCGTCTTGTGTGTTCTGTTCTTTTGACTGGTAAAACTATTACTATTAGGGATTAAATTCACTAGTTCTTTTCGTTGTTAGAGAAGTTGGGGGTGGTTATTGGTCGATTGTTTTGGTTTGCTCTGCTCTCTGGGTTCCCATTCCCTGTATTGCTTTAAGACGCATTATAGGTTTTGTTTGTCCTCTAAGACTTGCAAGTCGCCAATTCAGGTGGAAGAATCGGTGCTTTATGGCATTTTTTATCTTCTATCGCCCAACATTGATCCTGTGTGTTGAATGATACATTGTTTAACCATTGATCTATTCTGGTTGCGACCTTCAGCTTCAGGATGGTTTTGTTTCACAATCAGGAGTTCATTCAACACTACATTTCATTTACTAGGGACTGATTTATTGCGTGATTATATTTTGGTTTGTTTGGGTCTACTTTATTTAGAAAAAAAATACACAATGAGCTAGAATGACAAAAGTACTAACTTCTCTGTTTTATTCTGTGCAGATTCTTTTCATGATGGTAGAAGGAGACTTGGCAATAACAAAGAGGTAGGGTTCTGAATGTGCTTTGTATCTTCTCACCTGATGAGGCGTTAACTGTAATGTGTTTCCTTTTTGAAGTAGTTGTACACTTGTACTGTGTGTTGACCTTATGTGATAGCTGGTTTATTTTTTTATTATTTTAACAGGTACTGCTGCTGTTTGTTTGAACCTTCCTGTTAAGTTTGAAACAAAAGGATTGATATTTGTGTTTTGCAATGATTTTTGAGATTAGATCTTGTTTCCTCTAAGGGTATTAGTCATCAGGATTATAAGATCGGCACTTCTAAAAATATGGTTCTTATAGGAGAAAATTATAGAGTGTTTTTTACTACGTCCTGTTGGTACTTTAGCAGTGAAAAGTCCACTCTACATTTGAATGCCATGCTTGAAATTCTACTGGCTATTAGCATCTGCTAATAAATATTACTGCCTCCTGTTTAAAGAAAATTACATAAAAATGTTAATATGCTATAGTCTGGTAACTATTGCTATTTTGATCTAAAATCTACATATATAGGATTTTTTTTGATAATGGAACATCAATAATATGATTTGTAATTACTGGCTACTGTATTTATGGTTTCTAAGTCTTTTACTATGCTTAGTTTGTTCTGCAATTGCAGAACTCAAGTCACCAAGGTTGCAACGATCCCAGTGTACAGAAGGAAAGGCAAATAGAATGGGCAAGATCTGGAAGAGTTTTGAATAGGAATACAAACAAAGGAGGTTACTTTCGAAATTCATTGCCTGGTAAACTTTCATATACAATGTGATACAGAATAGCATAAAATGTTATTGTTTAATAACTAGTGAGCGAACATGTCTTCTGTGGTACTTGTTCCAGCTGCATTGTACAGGATAGCATAAAATGTTTTCTGTACAGTGTGCACTACTGCACTGTAGCTAATGTTTGCATTTTATTGTTGTCCAAGGTGTTGCAAGCTTGCGCTAATCTGAGATGATATGCTATTGGGCCACAATGGCTTCACTAATCAACGCTTTCAATTATTCTGACATGCGATTGGTTTTGTGAATAATATCATCTTCAAACATACCATCTTAGAAAACCTTTACATTGCTGAATCAGAGTTTTTATTATTAAAACTATCAGTCAAATGTGGGTTAAGAAAGCAATATCCTTTTTTTCATGCTCATAGTCTCTTAGGCATCGTACCACTAACCACATGCTCATAAGATTACCTTTACATTGCCATGTTAACATTGTAGCTCTATTTTCCTGGATGAACAATTATAGACAAGGAATATATGGAGAGTTGGCACCTCTCATATATTGTAATATATTGTTCTTTTAGTGTTCCTATATAGCTTCGGCTAGCTTTGCGTTTATATCCTGGTCCTGGGGTGGCAGTTACTCTGTTATTCTTATTATCAGCAATAGCATCTAGTTTATATGTTACTTTGCTATTCTGTGATCAATTCAAGGCACTAGAAAACCTTTTTGCTAAATTTTAAAATCTGTTGTTTGAAGGAATCACTAGGGAGTTTCGTGTTGTGAAAGACAACCGACAGAAGGCAGTTGGTGAGACTGTACCAGAATCATTTCATAATGGAGACCCTAGCAATGGACAGATTGCTCCCAATATTGAAGAGAAAAGGTAGAGTATGCCATAATATCAGGCGATCATTCAGTTCTCCCTCATTTTGTATTTCCCTTTTGGAATATTCAATTAAGGGTCTACACAACAACAACAACAAAGCTTTTCAATCCCAAGCAAATTAAGGGTCTACACAGATAGAAAAATATCTCAGCTAAAGATAATCAAATCGTTGGTTGAGTTAGCAATTTCATAGTAAAAACTAGTAATACATCTGAAGATGTACTAATTGCGTAATTGAATGACTTATGTTTGATAATGGCATTCCTTCTTTACACATGTTCTTATTTCCACCAGTATTCTGCTATTCACAACCATTGGTTACCTGAATATTTAATAGCACTGTCTGTTTCACTGCTTCATGGTTTCATATCTTGCTTTCTTTTATGAAAACTGAAATTGCTTCAAACTATTTCACCAGTATCACTTCTGTTCATATATGTCCTTGTCCTGTTTCTCTGAAGCTCAACTGAGAAGCTACCTACACAACGCCATTCAGCTACTCGTAATTCTAGTGGACATGGAGCAACTCAAACTGACAATAGACATACAATTGCTGTTCAAGCCCATGATAAAGAAGTCAAGCCTTCTACTGACCAAAAACTGGAACAATCTGATGGGATGATTACAACAATAGTTGGTTCACATGCAGCTCTACGAAAGGGCAACCAGAACAGAGTTCTTGCTGTGCCATCAGGATCAAATAATTTTACTGGTGAACTTTGCTGCTCTCCGTCAGATCCAATCCATGTACCCTCTCCTGGTTCTAGATCACCTGGGACTTTTGGAGCCATAAAGCGTGAGGTTGGAGTAGTTGGTGCTAGGCAACGACCATCAGATAATGCAGTAACAAACACATCTACTTCAAACAGTTCAGTTAAGGTGCCAGTGACTACAGCAACAAAGGATAATGCTTCAAATGAACAGCAATCTAGATTGTCTGGCGTATCATTGAAAAACTCCCGTGCTAGTTTGTCTATACAATTGAACAGCAGGCCATCTTCTTTGAGTCAATACCATTCTAAGCCAAACACCCCTGTTAGTCATTCAAAAGGTTAGTGCTTTTCATGTGAACTTGATTGGTTGGGATAAGTAGCAAGTAATTTAATTATGATGGGCATGCTATCCTTTTGTTGCACATACTGTCATACATCTTCCCTGCTCAAATTTGAACAAATAATAGCAGCAGTAGATGTTAGTACATTTTGCTTAATATAACATGCTAATGAGAAAAAGTATTCATTAAGTCATATCCAGTGTTAGCCGTGCATATTTTGGCTTGGAGCCCTATGCATTATATCCACATCATTGCACATTTTCTGTACATATGCAGCATTGTTGTTTGTTGTTAACTGTTGTCATTGAGTTTTGTGTAAATTGTTACATACTGTGTTTCAATGTTTGGTCAATTCTAGAGGGAGAGGGATTGTTTGAGGTAGTTTTCTTTCTTCCGCAGAGCTACATTTTTGTTAAACATATTGTGCTGTTTATGCAGTTCACCCACAATTGGAGTGGAAACCCAAATCAATAAGCCCCAGTCCTGTCAATCATCATGCAGATAATGTGGCACCTTCCAGTGCTGCATCATCTGTTGATGGTCATCAAGCACACATGGCTGGTTTGTCTAAGAAGCTTTCACAAGCTAATGTATCTGAAGATGAACATGTTATCATACCTGCGCACCTCAGGGTACCAGACTCAGAAAGGACACATCTTATATTTGGTAATTTTGCATGTGAAGTTGACTTAAAGGCTTTTACATCAGCGTCTGACACTTCAAGTGACAAAGAATTGAATGCTTCTGCAAGGTGATTCTGCTGCATCCTTCTATTTGATATGGCTATCTTGCATCTTTTCTTAATCAAGCAATAAACTGTAGCATCTCCAAATTTTCCATGATGATTACTGTTGAAGAATTTGGCTTTGTACTATGAAAAGAATCCTTGTGCAAATTAATCTGAAACTTGTATTTGTTCGTTGATTGCAGTTTGACACCATTAAATTCCGTCAGATCTACTGATGACATGCCCCCAACTGACCAGACAGATCCTGTTGGTTCTTCTACCATACTTCCAAATTCAGATTCTATTGTTCCAATTTCTGAACATCAGCACCCATTGACTGAGGACATGGGGGTCTTGAGTCCTGGTGTTATTAGAGAGCATAGGACAAATGAGATGATTTCAAGCAAGGTATCTCATTCTTCACCTAAACCTTAGCATCAGGACATTGTTGTGCATAACTTTAAGGTGAATAGAATATGTAAAGTGGGCAGTGATGTTCTAATTGTACCTTTTCTCATGGTTCCTAGTAGAGGTTCAACCTTTAACCTGACATGTCATGTGGGGGCGTAAATATCAGAGGAGGAAGAGATAGAGTAGAAGGAAGCAGGGTCGAGTCACAATAGTAGTAGGAGTCAGTATTTGTGTTATGAGATAAAGTCCTAGTAGGAGATAAAGTCGAGTCGGAGTCTGATTATAGTCTGTTAGGCATTGTACGACTCCTATATATAGGAGGCCAAACCTCTATCAATAGAATCGAGCAAGAAGTTATTCTTCATCTATTCCCAGTCTATATTTCTCCTTACCCCTGCCTATTTTCTTCTACCCATGACATGACATCTCATCCTTTCTTTTCCTGATGTGTCAGGCGTATGAGCCAGATTCTGGATATGAGTTGCCATTTATCACTAAAGCTGTTGATAGTGAAATGACCCAAGCTATAGCATATCCATCTGAGGTAATACTAACATGCTATTTTCATCTAGTTATTATGATCTGGTGTCTGCCTGTTTAGTATGTCTTGCTTTGGATTTACATTCTCAAGCACACACTTACGTAAACAGCCTTTATGTTCAATGTCTGGATTCCTCTAGATTTATTTGCCCCTTTAATCTGATCTTTTGGCTATTTTTCACAACCACCTAGTCAGTATGTACCTGTTGTTTGGTTGCCATAGATAGTGAATGCATTGTATAGCACTTAGTTATGATTTTTTTGAGACCCTGGTTGCAATTTGACCTTGTATTACAATTTGGAAGCATCAGAAACCTGCATGCGCCTATGTTATCTGTTACCACTATACTACTAACTAATAAGTTCTCCTGAGAAGCTAGACAAGATCAATGTTTTAGTAGCAAAATTATATGACATCCTGTGAAACTCTGTTGACAGGTGATGGGCTTTAATCCTGGTGTCAATCAGTTATCTGTTCCTGTAGCATCTCAACAACCAGTGCCTCAGATGTACCAACACATGCATGTACCACAGTATCCAAACTGCTTGCCATATCGACATGTTTTCTCTCCATACTATGCGTCTCCAGTGGCTGTTCAAAACTATTCAAACAATCCAGCATTTACACAACTGCCACATGCCAGCAGCTATTTGGTAATGCCAAATGGAACCTCACAGTTAGCACCCAATGGCATGAAATATGGACCACATCACCAGTATAAGCAAGTGTTCCCTGGTGGCCCTGCTGGATATGGTGGTTGTGCAAATCAGAATGGCTACCCTATCAATACTGGTGTAATTGGTAGCACAGGTATGGTCGAAGATGCCAACATGAGTAAATACAAGGACAACAATCTTTACACACACAACTCACAGGTAATTATGTTTTCAGCCACAGAGCTTTCTGATTATAATTTTGGCTCCTCTTGTAAAGTAGCATGTGCGATATTTGTGCTGTTTTCAGGCTGAAACCGCAGATGTGTGGATTCAGGGTCATACGGACATTCCAGTCATGCAATCAGTACCATTCTACAACATGATGGGACAACCAGTGTCACCCCATACAGCATATTTGCCAGCGCATAATGGTCACACTCCTTTTAGCCCAGTTCAACACCCAGCTCACTTGCAGTTCCCTGCCTTGCCCCACCCACTGCAGCCGACAACAATGACCATGGTGCAGAACCCACAGCCGATGGTACATCAACCAGCTGCACCGCCATTGGCTGGAAACATCGGCATTGATATGGCGGCCATGGCTTCTGGAGCTCAGGTTGGAGCATTTCAGCAAAACCAACTCAGCCATCTCGGCTGGGCTCCTCCCAATTTTTGATGATTTTGATGCCAGTTCTCTCGTGCGAGCAGTGAACTGATTTCGTGTCGAGAGAAAAAAGAACTGATGGGAGAGCTATGCTGTAATGCAAGATAGCCATGATAAATGCCATCTTTTTGGTTTTTGATGCAGGGAAAAACGTGTTATTTCAGTTTACCAGGCACCACAAAACGTGTCCTGCATTGAAAATACAATTTTTGACTGCTCGTTTTTTATCTTCTTTTAAATTTTGGTTTAACCGTTTATATGATATATCAGTTTGGTCTTTAACTACTTGTGATACATGAAATGAATATTCGATAATTTATCACCACTAAAATATGACTTTAATTATTTATTACTTTGGTTTATAGTTACTTAGATAGTCTAACGTATCATCAATATAAGTAGCAAAATAATTAAATAGCACATAAATCTTAAATCTTCCGGTGCACATGGTTTGCACGGCCGTCCAGTACACCCACCAACGCGGCTTGTCTCTGATAATAACGCCTAGCCTGCACCCATTTCTGCCATTGCAAAAGGACAACAAAATATTTAATTCCACTTTTGCCCTCCAAACAGTGGCAAAGCACATAAATCTCAGCTACACCTTGGTTTTGCTACCCAAAATTATTGACAGGTGACACGCTGGGCTGGCTACTGTTCTATAACTTTTTCCTAACTATTTGCATATGTTCCAGTTGGTTTGCAGCAGCTTTGGTTGGGTACTCACGGGGAATTTCTCGGTGGCAATGGATATGCAACTACCGTATGGATTAATCGCTTCATATTTTCATTGTATATTGATTTATGACTTGGTTGATATGAGTATAGTTTGTCCGAAATCATTTTTATTGGATCTGCATTGATTTGTCATAGCTTTTAGCTGGGTGATACTTTTCTTTGCAATGGTTTCGAAGTTAAAATCATCAGTACAGTTGCACCATATTTTAAAATGATTTGGCCAATGCATCGACTAAAACCCTAAACACCGATTAGGGTATGCATACACACTGTTTCTTAAATAACTCTACGTCCTAACAATATAGTCTCATGTGGTGTCACAGATGAGAGTTTAGATTAGACTAGCTGTTGGTGAAAATCAGGTAAGAAATTTTCGGTACATGTACCATCTCCCTGCTCTGAAAATTTAACCATAGGTTAAATGCGACTGTGCTTAATATTGTTTTATCTATGCACACATAAATGCTTTTCCGATATACTATTGATACATAGAGGATCCCATTAAAACAGAATAGACTAACAATTTCATCCATAAATTCCCCAAAATACATTAGAAACAAATATATCAACAAATTTATTAGATAATACATTAAAATGGTTACACCAAATTCACGCAGCATTCATCCAACACGTATATATCCTTCACATGCCTAAAAAACATTATGGAGCATCAGCGCACACATTCCCACGAAGAACACGTACATATCCTTCACATGCCTAAAAAACATTATGGAGCATCAGCGCACACATTCCCACGAAGAACACGTACATATCCTTCACATACCTAAAAAGCATTACGGAGCATCAGCACACACATTCTTCGTATATATCCTTCACATACCTAAAAAGTATTATGGAGCATCAGCGCACACATTCTTCGTACGTATCCTTCACAGCCACGGCAGA
>KE372388.1:463152-479332 GCA_000418225.1 Zizania latifolia
AAAAAACTTTTTTGGACCATAGCATGACAGTAAAGCTAATCTGTTTGGTCATTTTTCCATCATACCATCAAATTCAGAATGCATGTTCAGTACATATAGAGATTCAAGAAGTGAATAGTCATTTATTCTCAGATCTTAGGGATCATATGTAAAACGAAATAGAAGAGGGCAAGCAAATGTTGTTCCCATGGCCATGGATGTGATTTAGAACAAACTCAGGAGATCATGCATATTGTAGTGATTAGTCCCAAAGGCTGTAACTGATTGGACTTGCATAATCTGCAAGACAAAAGGCAGCAATTCTTGTGACTGTGGTCCAACTTGTGCTATTTGTGTGAGAACTATGACATGTGGCTACTTGACAGCAGTTGCTCTTCGTGCAAATCACAGATTTCAATTGGGCCACAATTGGCAAGTTTTTCTTGCCCCAGCTGACTATTTGCCTTTCTTTTGTTGTAAATTATCATCATCGCTACTCTCTTGGTGAAGCTAGTTTTGTGTCCTACTATAGGCTAGGCAAGGAATCCTCTATCCTAGGATTGAAATACACCCTGATGCTCGTTATTTAGCTCTAGTATGTTTGAACCCTGGAGGCTGGAGTGGGATGATCTTTTCTTATGTATGTAAGGCATGATGATGATTATTTTATCTATATATCTTTTGATGAAACTCCATTTCTTATTTTGGACGTCTGATGAAATTTCCTGCAGTATGAAATTCTTAATCAGTAGACTGTTCTACTTCTGAGTTCTGTCTAGTATATTAGTATTAGCAGCAGAAAGTATAATGGCCTGTTTTTTTGTGTCAAATTCGTTTTGTAAATAAGCAGCTGAAAATGCATTGTAATTTGAGCAGGAGATGGAGGAGAGGGAGAAATTAGTGGGTCGAATGTGGGACATGTACACACGCACAAGTGATGAGGTACGACTTCCACGATTCTGGCAGGAAGCCTTTGAGGCTGCCTATGAGGAGCTTGCTGGTGATGATATGCAAGCCCGTGATGCAGCCATCTCTGAGATTGCTCGAATGTCAGCCCACAGGCTTGAACTTGAGCAGCCAGTCAATGAGGTATGATCATTATACCCTCAGTGAATCAAATTCATTGATGCACATCAATCCCTCTTATGTTTTTAAACATGCTGTATACTTTCATTTGGACTCGAGTCACACATAGTTTGTTATTTGTAAATTTATCCAACTTAAACAACACATGCTAATTTTAATGCAAGGTGTTTTTTCTGTAAGGGATTGTTAAAT
The DNA here is from genome assembly GCA_000418225.1 of Zizania latifolia. Classification (NCBI taxonomy): domain Eukaryota; kingdom Viridiplantae; phylum Streptophyta; class Magnoliopsida; order Poales; family Poaceae; genus Zizania; species Zizania latifolia. Next base: position 464,410 of record KE372388.1, read on the forward strand.
AAGTATCAAGCTGTTTACATTTGCACAGAAATAGTTGTAACTCGATGTGGTGGAATTCTATATGATTGTGAGTTCAGTTATGTCATATTTAGCAAAAGGTTCTAATAACGTTTTTATCTTGAATATGCAAATCACTGTGGTTAATGAATTTGGTGACTTAAAACTTTCAATATATTACTTTTCTAAACATTGTCTTCTGAAAGTTGTGATGCAAAACTACAGATTATGATGCTTTAAAGGTAGTGCATATTCCCTGTGCATATGTGCAAATCACATAGTAAATTCCATCAATATATCACCCAAATTTTTTTTTTGTGTAATAGAGACCGCACACTGTTCAGTGCATTGTGCATACACCATGTTTTTACACTGCAAACAAATAATTAGTCTATAGCACTCCAATAAGAAAATTTAAGACTATGAATCTGCAACCATACTTTACTGAAAAGTAACACAATACAAACATGGAAAATACAAAATAGTAGTGTTAACTTCAATATCATTTAAATCCTGTCCATCAGCAATGTAAAATGACTGTTCTGCTCTTGTCAATCTTTGCCTCTTTGCACCAACCTGACCAATTTTGGAGCCAAATCTTATCTAGAAAACCTTGCCTCTGCCTGACTATCCATGCTGCACAAAGATGAAGATTACATGCTTACTGTTCAGGACAAGTGCAAAACTGTTATCTGAATCGTTCTCCTTGCCTAAACCAAGCTACCATAAAAAAAAGCAACAGTAAACCAGGGCAGTGCTATTTGCTGTTACTTTGGATGTTTCTGTTTGTGATGTTATTGTCCTGTCAGTTTGATTGCTATGTCCTTTGTCTTAATTTTCCTTCTTTCTACCTGTTTATCGTAGTTTCAAAAAGGGAAATAGTTTTCTAGCTAGCTTTGTAACCATCCTAAGTGATCAAGATGCCCTAATATAAATGAAATATATCAATGTTCATTTCTTTTATTAAAAAAAGAGTGTGCCATTTTCAGTGGTCCTCAATGATTCTAGATTATTGCCTGTTTTGGTGCGATTTCCTTATTCTCAAGAAACTTTATGCAGGAAAGGAACACGGTGAACATCAGAAGTAATGAACATGATAGTCCAAAGGTGACGAAGTAACTATTTTCTAGTTCAAAATCTGACGATCCATTGCAGACATCTAGCGTCATCAGGTGCAATTGGAGCTCCAATGTAGTCTTATGATTATTTGATCAATCTGTGCCAGCTAGTGCAAAAAAATTGCTTTTTCTGGCCCTCATGTAATGCTGTTCTACATCTGTACGAGAGTGTAAGCAAAAGCTTGCCGTCATAAAACTATAGCTTATGATCCCAAACATCTCCCAGTGAAGCATTGTATTATGCAATCCTTGGGCTCTATTTAAGAATGCCATTACTACGTGTAAAAGAATAAAAGGGTATGGACTGTCTCACTGTGACAAGCTTTTGCAATATACTTCTTGTTATTTTCTCACAGCATAAGATCGCATTCCATCCGGTTACAAAACGAAACCATTTTTGACTTTTCAAAGGTAACAAGATATGGCTTTAATTCAGACTGCGTTCTTTTGTTGTTCCTGTGAATTTCTTTCTTTGATTGTTTGTAGAGCAATGACTTGTTTGTAGGAGCAATGATCTTCATGGTTAGGTCAGCGATGGCAATGTCTCTCAAGTATTGTATATTTGTATTTGCCTGTATGCTTACGAATTTTGGTCGGTTTTTTCACCCAAAATGACAAAATCTGTGGAAACAGTCGAGCCCGGCGTTGATATTCAAGCTATAATCTTACAACTTTCACTGGAGTGCAAGAACTATTTAAACACAAGCTGATGTACATTTCAGATTCCTGCAAGATGCGTAGGTCCGAAATCATCAGGTATCCCATATCATGACGACGGCGATGACACCAACGCCGAGCACCACGGCGAGCCACCTCACCACCGGCGTGTCGGCGGCGACGGGCCTCTGTGGCCTGTACCCCTTGGACAGGAGGTGGTTGATGGAGACGTAGATGAAGATGCCGGTGGCGAGGCCCATGGAGATGGCGAAGATCCAGTCCGCCACCCGGCCCTGCGTGGTGGCGTCGATGACGATGCCGATGCCGACGCCGACGGGGCTGGAGATGGCGAAGGCGAACGCGTAGCCGAAGCACGAGAGGAAGGGCCGGTTCGGGAGCATCCGGAGCAGCGCGATGCCCATGGCGATCGCCGCGAAGATCTTGTGCAGGCTGATCGTCCACAGCGCCTTCCATGCGTCGGCCTTGGTCTCTGCAGGTTTCAGAAAATATTACTAGCCACACAAAGCCACAACTGTCTATTCAAATCAAGATTCAAGATTTAATCATAGAATTTCAAATAGAAACCGCGATTCCCCAAGAATTGGTTAACTGAAAAATGCCTTCATAGTGATCGAATCAAAAATGTTGTTGAAGTGGACGCTGAAGAACATGGGCGTCATCACTCATCAGCAAGGGAAATTCTATCCTAAGACTGGAACAAATAAAAGTATGCGTGAAAATGACTGGACAGAAACATTGATCCCGGAAAAACCAAGATAAGACGGGAACGAAAACAAAAGAGTGGTCTTGATTTGGAGAGAGATCGGGCGATTATTCTGGCTGTGATCAACATGCAGGCAGCTTTCGCTGTGCGAAAATAGTGAAGCACTGATTCATCTTTGACGAAAAAGCACGGAAAGATTCCACTAGACGACTATCACTAGACGCGAGCTAAGAACGGACAGAAGTAATTGATCCTTGCAAGCATGCATCTCTCGTATATAATAACTACATAGTTCCATGTATCGCGTTTATACCTGAGCATCGGTTTTACTACCTGCACTGATCTTATCGGGACAGATACGGCTACTCCTGTACTACTGCAACTCTGCAAGTGTGAAAATACATTTGTACGCGCCATTTTGCAATCTGGAGGCGATGTCAACTGTCAAGTCAAGCAGGCAATGACAAACTAATCTCACCGGCGACTCCGATGGCAATGCCCTCGAAGACGGAGTGGAAGCAGAGGGCGGCGATGAGCAGCACGCTGTCGCCGAGGGTGCTCGCGTTCCGCAGCATGGACGCCACGGAGTGATCCGACGACGACGACCCATGATGCGCCGCCGCATCCTGTACAGCTAGGATGATCAGAGGCTTCCATTTGGCATACGTTCAGAGCAAACAAATATAGGAGCATGTATCAAGGACACATCATAATTCATAGGCGAAGCTAGCTGCACTGTACTTACAGCTGCTGCTGCTGTCTCAGAGCTGTTGCCATTTGTGCTGCTCAGCTTGCCCTCCTCCAGCCCTCCTAAAAACAGCAAGTACTGAATGAAGAATTCAAGACAGATCATCATCCATGCTTGATCTGAAAATGTTAAGCTCCAACAAAAAGAGTGTTGCATGGAACAGCAAGAGAATTATGCAGTACATATGTACATGCAATATCATCTATGCTTTCATCCAGACAAGACCGTAAGAAATGGATAACCCAACCAATGTGTTGCTATCGATTCAGACAAACAAAAAATAAAGTAATTAAGCACCCAGTTGGTCTCCCAGCTGCTTTGCAAATGCAGTAGAGTACAAGCCACACACCAGAACAAACCAAACCTGCTATGCTAGCAGCATAAGGTAGGTGAAGGTAGTAAAACTGTAAAACAAAACGAGTAAATTGCTAAATTTACTACCCCATTTCACCGACCAGGCCACCAATCAGCAACGACCAATCAGTGCACCAACGCCGCAATAAAGAAAAAGTCGCAACGAATCCAACGGCTATCCGCCACCTTCCCATCGCGAGGTCACGCTATCTACGGTCAAAAAAAGCAGAGTCCCCTGTACTGCGCGGATGCAGAGCAGAACACGTGAAACCCTGCTCACCTGCACCGGCGGCGGCGGCGGGGCCTGTCCGGCCGCGCGCGACGACGAAGGAGATGACGCAGTCGGCGAGCATGGTGAGGACGTATCCGGCGCAGGCGAGCATGAACGCGTACGGGTAGCCGCTGTCGGGGACGAGGTCGCCGAACGTCTCGTTGGCGTCGCTGAGGAAGTGCATCATGGCGGTGCCGAGGAAGACGCCCCCGGCGAACTGCGTGCCCAGCACGAGGAACACCTCGTTCCACCGCATGAAGTACGGCGACACTCCGCCGGCCAGCGTGCCAACGAACACCACCGCCAGGCACCACAGCTTCGCCGCCACCAGCCCCTTCGCCCGCAGGTCCGGCTTCCCTTCGCCGTCAGCGCCCGCGTCGGCGTCGGCGTCGGAGTCGCCCCCGCCGCCTCCATGCGCCCACCCGGTGGTTGCGGCGGCGCAGAGCCAGAGGAGTATGAGTAGGAGGCTGAGGTGGCCGTGGGCGCCGGCTCCGCTGCCTCGCGCCATGCGTGCGGCGGGCGTGGTGGTGACTGGTGCGTTCGACCGGTGCGCCAAATGGTGGGGGACGCGGTCACTCACGCCGAGCGGGTGAGGCCAATTTATACGAGGGCGGGATGTTCTGCTGAGTCTGACATGTGGGCCCGGTGTGACCTCAGTAAATGATAGTTGGTCGCTGCGTTTTTGTACTTCGTACTGCGGGGTGGGTTCGCCGGATGGTCCCTCACCCGTGCCACTCCGTCAAATCTCACTGACAGGTGGGTGCAAAATATGGTGGGGCATGGTTGCAGTGAGTGTAGTAGATGGGGGTGGCGAGGTGAGGGTGTAGTACCACCGGTAGTACGAGCACTCACGGGAAGGGGGAAAATGGTATGGTCGGGCGCGAACGGCGTGAGGAGCGGGATGGAGGTAGTACTGACAGCGACCGCGGCAAGTCCGTTACGGATTGTCCACGTCTCCGACGACTTTGTTTTTGACTTGGCTTGTTAAAAACATTTCATTTTCATCGACTTTATCAAAAATACTTCATTTCACCTATGTGTATCTTCTTAATAGTGTCCCAAGTATTATTTTTTTCTCATCTCCTTCTCAAATTTGATTATCACCATAGTTTTCATGGTAGCTTGAACAATGATGACGAGAGCTATCTGGTCTTTCTCAATCACTTCGTTACTCTCCACTACTGCTTATATGAATATCTTATCTTCGCCGCTCACACCTTGTAGAAACATAGGATAACAACTACAAACTTTGAATCTTATCATCACTATCAGGTAAAAAGATACTTCAATCAATACTTATTCAGTTGTTTTTTGATTTTTCTATCAATTCGCCATGTCTGCTTTACTGATTTTTTTAGTTGTGATTTATGTTGGTATGTCCTTCACGATGTGCATCTCCGGTGTGTAGTGTATAGTAGTCCCAGTATGCACTTTCAGGTAGAGAGAAATGCTTCTGAAATGCTGCGTGAATGCCTGAATGCGTGTAACCAACGAAATGATGTGATATTATGTTAACCTGCCTGCTAATCGATCTGTTGTCCTGCGGATTGAAATGCCATCCGTCTCTTCGGTTAGGATCAAAATTTTCGTTAACTGTTGGAATTTATATGGGCCAGCCTATGTTATATACAGAAATTATAAATAAATTTTAAAGACCCATATCATATAAGAAGATAGTGAAAATCTTTAGTTCCATAATACTAGTGTAAGTGGATGATGACTAACTTATATATAGTAGGGTTATCTTCACTCAACTAAGCTCTGTGTATGGGGGAGAGAATTAAAGCTCCACACATGCGCTCGCAGGCAACACCTACGTGAATGGTCCACTAAAATTTAGTTTCCATGCTAGTTCAGTTTCTAATACTTAAGAACAAACTTTTTTAAAAACCAAAATATCCGAACCAATAATTCGGGTTGGACCGAATGCGTGCCTATGGAAAAGTTAACCGCTAAAAGCAAAAAATCTCATATGCATCCTATAAAAAAATAAAACCCTAAATGTTATAAAAAATAATGATCTACATTTTAAAAATAACTCTAATTGTGATAAAAATTATGATAACCTAAATAATTAAAACTATGATATTTTATAATTTATGTATTCTAGTTTATTTTCAAATTCTATAGCTGAGTTTTAAAATCTAAGTACAAAATCTAAATTGTTTGGAGAGCTTTAGATTCTAGAGTAGCCGTAGAGTATAGCTACTACACCCCTCAAACAGATCATTAGTAATCAAAATATTATGTATAAATTTTACATGAATACATATTCTATATACAAACCTGACCTGGGACATGACGAGAGGGACGGCATCGTCTAGTATAGTAATAATATATAATGCACATATAAATTATATATTTATAATAGCTAAAATGTTATATTTTTAATTAATATACATATATATTTCAAAATTTATTTTTAATAAGTTATTTTTAAATTTCGTACTAGGCAATCAAAATTGAAAAGGGCGCTGTACATATATCACAAGGTAACCTAGCAAACGGATCTCGAGGCAGGTCAAACGGATCTCAATCATATTAGGAAAAGGGCCAGGGGTACATGTGGGAAATGACCCCACGGTTTCCAAATAAATTCCAGCAGGCTCTGCCGATCTCCTTGTTTTGTTTTGTTTCACCCCTACCGCCGCCCATCCGCCGCACACACGCTCGCCTCGCCCATCCCATCCGCTGCGCCAGCCGCCCCCTCTCGGATTCCGAGGCCGGCGGCAGACTATCCAGCCGGGCAGTACCCCTTCCCCCCGCCGGAAACAGGCTGGTCAGTAAAGAAGAAGAAGAAGAAGCTTCGTCGCTCGGGCTCTCGCGCCCTGCCTCGTCCGGAGTTCGATGTTTGTTTGCGTCCAATGGATCCGCACATGATCCGCCCCGCCGCCTACGACGCCGCCGACGCCGACGACTGGGGTAACCTCCAAAACCCGCACTCCGACTTCGCGGCGACGCAGCGTCTGTCTTTTTTTTATTAGATTGTTTCCTCTGTTAGTTGAATCTTTATTTAGGGCTTGGATTGTTGATGTGCGGATGTCTCGGATGAATAAGAATTACGGGTACGATTTAATATTTTCTGCTTCTATGTTCCATGGGACCGAAGCAAATCAGGGAAACATATGAATAACAGCAGCAACTAGAGATGGTGAGATTTGGTTAGCAATTTTAGCTCCTACGGTTAGGCATGCAAATGCCGGTAGTTGAAAATTTATGTTGCCAGTTAGGAAAATTTTGAACTTCTTTGTAGGTCATGCAGTGTCTCTGTTGAACTCTGATTAGCTGGTTGATAGAATCTAAATTGTGGACAACAGTGTTCAAAGCGACAAATCACACACCATATGAGTGAGGTAGGAGTTACTGGACTGAGCTTGTTAGGGAAGTCGATGAATGGGTGAGGTTTTCGAGCTTTGTTAGTCAACTGCTATGCCTCGTTTCTTTTTTTACTTGACGTTCTAGAATCTGAGCGTCATCTTTCTCAAGTTTAACCCCCAATTTATTTAAAGTTATTTAGATTTGTTGTATAAAAACTGTATCATTATATTTGTAATTGAAATACTTTTCATGATTATATCTCAAATTCTCAATGTAAACTCATCAAAAGTAATGATTAAATTCACATCTTGAAGACTGGACTAAAAAACGTCAAGTAAAATAAAACAGAGGTAGAGTAAAAAATGAAAAGGTGGCTTTATCACCTATTTGTTCTTATGTCCTGTTTGGATTGAGGGATTTAGATTCAAATACTTAGGATCTAATTCAATTTTGAACTAAATACTAAATATTCCCAAAGAAATTCCCCTCATCCTAACAGCCCATTAGTATAGTTTAGACTTATTGGTAAAAATAGAAGTTATGTTCCAGTTAACTATTTGTTAAGTGTTCTGATCTCTGGTTTTTCATAGCCATCGCAGACAACAAAAAATCATACATATGCTTGATTTTCGCAAAAAAATATTACTCCTCCTGGTCACTAATGGAGTTATTAATGTTGGTGCCCTTTAATTTATTGGAGCATTTTTCTGGTTCCATTGAGTAACATTCTGTTTCGTATTTTTTCACTACCTTTTGCATGATAGCTTTAATGCCATTGTTTTTATTAACTTGATCTAAACTTGTCAATGTTTCATTTTGTTGTTAAACAACAATTAATCTGCCATGTGTATTACTATTGCCATTTTCAACTCTTATCTTATCTCCATCTAATATCTATGGAAACCAATCTTCTCTCTCTCCATTGAACTGTTTCTTCTCCGTGTCATTGCTCCTGCGCCTGTTCATTAATCATTACTCAGTGGCAATCTGCTCCATCTCTCTCCATCCTGCCATTCCTGAGACTTTAAAGATACATGTTTCAGTACACTGATTAGCTAAATGTAGTGGTAAAAAAGCAAAAAGCAAAAATCTAAACAAATTGATGGCATGAGTTGAAAAAACCTGATTTATACCATACTAGCCAAATACCTATGCACTGCAACAGCTTTTAAATAAATATATCATAAGTTCTAAACTTATGGTAGGCTGTATATATCTCACAAAAAACATGTTTAATTTGCAACTGGTCTATTGTCCACACGTAGTCCTGCTAACTCAAGTGGTTGTGGTGGGGTGGCAGACTCACCACCACCACTAGGTTCTTTTTATACTAGCCCAATACCCATGCGTTGCAAGGGATTTAAAAATATTATTAACTCTAAAAGAATCAAAAGTATATGTATTTCTTAGGGGAAAATATGTACCATTTACTCACAAACATCAATGCACAAATATCTAAGCCACATAAAAAAATAATATATTAACTCATCCACAAAAGATCATACCAACTCTAGTGATGGTGGTAGGTGACAGATTCACCACCATCACTAGAGATAGAGATAGAGATAGAGATAGAGATAGAGATAGTAGAGAACATGAGTAAGATTGAAACTCTGAAAGAAAGAAACATAATAACCAGTGATGTTCCAAGTCAAAAGAAAAAAGGATTGCATCTCTAGTTACTATGCAATCAAAGTTGGAGTATTAATTATCACTGAAATTTCTACTTGGAGTTCTTTATTGAAACCATAGCTCCATGAACAGAAACAAGCAAGCTGCAAGCATGCTCTTCCCATAATGTCAGACTTTGTGTTTGTCTATCATTCCAAACCAAGTCATTAATAGTCAGTAGTCACACAATTAGTTACTAGTTAGCAATTCCAGACTGAAGAGTGATCTGTACTCTATCGAGTCATGTTGCTAGGAACACTGGTCGAAGATTTGTGTAATGAACTGAAAGATGGTTTCACGTGTCTTGATTGGTTTCATTTGACAAACTTTGCAGGTTTTGCCTTGAAATGGTTGAGCTGCACATCTGAAACATAAATTTTGGGGTTATATTATTAAAATGCTACAGTTGTTTTAGATATTTGATGCAATAGAAAACACAACAGCCAGTCAGTGATTAAGTATAGAATGACAAGAGCAATGATGACTAGATGAATTGCCCAGGAACAATGAATGGTGTAATAGATAAAACATACTGTTGCAATTTCATATCTAGGATAGGGTAACAGTAATTTTGTCAATGATGGTCGCACGCCCAGTTTTTGAACTACAATGTTGCATTTAGAAGCCATAAGAATGAGGCACGGTAGATAGGGAACTACACATTACTTGAATGGCATGGCACATGGCACTGAATGCCGACTCATCCAAATATTCCTGGATGTGGATGGACATAATTAATCCAACTAATCATCCTACGATATAGGCAATGATACATTTTTAAGTCACCAACAGAAATTATTTTTGTATTTCTTCTTGTGGTATTTCAGTTGTATCTAGATGCCTTTTTAGACATTGGAAGAACAAGAGTTAGTATTTTCCAGGTCTTATAAATCTGAAGTTTGCTGTCTGTTCATAAGTATGATGCTGTCTACAAGGTTGCAATGATAATTTATAGACAAGATGATGAAGCGGTGTGACATTTCACATTTGACTAAATTTGCTGCATGTGCTACTTTCTATGCCTCCTATCCTGAAGTTGTTGTTTCCACTTCCCAGATTCTGCTGGCTAGATATTTGGTTACTAGTCAAATTTTGTGCATTTTATGCTTATTTGATTTCTTAAGTTCCCTTATCAGTTAGATTTTGTGCATGTTTGGTTGCAAGTTCATTTCATGTTTGCAGGCTTCTTTTACAGCTTGTTTGTGAATTACTCCTTACAGTTAATTACAATTTCTTTTGGAGGATCAATCACCATTTTAATTTCTAGGAAAAATATTCTCAGCTGTAATTTGTTATGCCACAGATAATGATGGCTTTGTGATCCCAAGCTTGAGCGTTGAAGAATCTGATCTGGGTGATTGGGAAGTTGCACGAGTTTCTCATCCTCAGCCACCTCCAAAGGTTTCTTTCCAAACACACGATTCTTTTTAGGATCCCTTACCAAAGCAAAGTAGCAATACCAGCATATCTTTATTTCCGTGTGCCATGAACGTGGATCAGCTACACTGTAAAGTGACATAACAGACTGTGCCATGCTTTAAGAAACATACCTGCCCCCAACATAAAGTAGAGCTGAATTCAATAAGACCATTAACTTGTATGGAGCAGCTGCAAAAACTCTGGCCATCACTTGGTACATACATAATCATCGTCCACGCATCTGCCATTTTCTTTCCTTAATTCCATATATGATGATCTCTTTTTCCCAACAGCTTACCAAGGATACAGAGAAGATATATCTTGGACCTCACGGCGCACCACCATCTCGAGCAAAGAAGCAAGAGGATACTGCACCTGCCACTGGGTACCGTGACAAGAGCAAGGCGAAGGAAGCTGATCAAAAGGTGTTTGGAACTGGCCGGGATAACAAAGGAGGCAATTTCCACCGCTACAACAATGCTGGCCACCATGTCAAGGACCACCACAAAAGATCTACTTGACCTTCACTCGAATGAGGCTTGTTCCCTGTGATCCCCATCTCCAAACAACAGCTTGACGAAGCAAAAATTTGTGCCATTTATCGTTGTAATACAAATTATTGGTACCTATATAGCCAACTTATCATGCAGCTGCATGTGTACCTGAAACGTCTGTTTGCATCTTGGGTGGAACAATGGATTTGCTGCTTTCAAATGGAATATTTGTGTTTTCTGGATGGTGCCGACATTTCTGGAAGCCGGAGCGTTATTAGTCATATCAATGCCCATTCCTTCTGTTATTACCGTGATTAGTGTGCCTATCAGTGTCTGGCCCTAACCACGCACATCATTATCGTCATCATCACGTCACACTTGTTATGCTCGGGGCCTTTAATTTTGGCGATGATTTTGGTGCTGTGGACCGCAACGGATGCACGGATGGATGGATGTACTCTTGAACGTCATCGCCAAGGAATCGAATGAAAGGACGGCACGATTGAACCAGAGCTGTTTCAAGATTACGCTCCGTGCTTTTTTTCATCCGAAAATTTCTATCACTGTTAGCGATTATAGCGTGGCCGCTTTCGCATGGTAGTAACATGCTTTGATGATATATTTCTAAGCCAGAAAAATTATAATAGTCTATTTCTAACTTTTACTTTTTTCAGTGACTATAGTGATTCATGTCTGTTAATAACACACTGATAATATATTTTTAAACCATAAAAATTATAATTACATACTTCTCAGCTGGTTGGAAACGCTGAACCAATGCCAACAATGTTTATTTTACACATATCAAAATATAAATCATGGTCTCGTCACCAATAAGCCATCTTAATTTGCATCGTATGGGGTGATTAATTAGCCCAAAGCATCAGTAGTAAGCTTACACACGAAGGAGCAGCCACGTGCACACCATACGAAGTAACGGTCGTTAATTCAGCACAAGAGATCGATATGTTGCTTGTAAACGCGAAGACTGGGGGGTAAACTATCATGCAGGCTAGGCAGCGTCGGTGGCATCCAAGACCCGTTCGAGATGCATGCAGCTAGCTAGTGGTTTTGACAGAAAACTTCAATTCAAACGATGGAAACAGCTTAAATTTGGTGAATTTTGTTTGCCGGACCGACCGAGTTCCGGACAAAATTTGGTAAATCCAATATAGTGTGACAAAATTAGAATCTTTTTAATTGTTGTATTAAGGGACAGAGAGATTAGAGCTAACAAGTTAATTAATCTTACCGATAAAGCTAGATAGATCGGTGCACTAATAATTATTAGTCTGCACAGCCCAACAACCCCAGCACCATCCCGGCCGCTCTCCTTGAAAGCTGCCGGCATAATATTGCGCACACTGCTCTTTCTTCCATTCTTTTTTATTGATTTAGATATTATATAAATACACTTGATTGGTACAACTTCAGTTACGAGATCTATTTAGAGTTTATAATGTAAAATAAGATAGTTTAAATTTTTATTTTTATAAATCTAAAATAAAAAATGATTTGTTCAACTAAATACTCTTAATTTATTCATAACTTCATATCTAGATTTTTTTTAATTAGAATTGACCAGCTCTAAAAATTTTAAATCTAAATCTGTGTCAAAAAGTGCTACACATCTTTCCTCTTGGATCGCATCCAACAGAAGAAGTATTGGAGTTAAACTGAAAGTCGATCGCTTGCTTAGTGCCAGTTACACTAATTCTTCTTTTTTTCATTTTCTTTTTGCGAGGAGATTAATTATTCAGAGTATGTAGTACCTGGTGATTTAAGTATACGGACTTTTCCTATTTCTCGGTGTGCTTGTCTCCTATACCATTTGACTGTATTAAATAATTAAACACGGGTTTAATTATTACATAGTCGAGTAATTCTTTCGATTAATATACATTGTGTGAGTTTTTTTCGCTTGTATCAAGGGCTAGCTCTCTCTCAGCCAATTCATGTACGTATCAAGTACCTCTCAAGTACGGAAAAAATTAAACGCAATGGCTGTATTGAGTAGTTAACCTTGCATGTCATTACTCTACAGAAGCCGCCGACAAAAGCTCACTCATATACGTACGTGTCTACGTAACTACGTTAGACGTACAGCTCGTTGTAACGGGCTGGGATACGAAAGCTGTAGGTATACTATAAAGAAGTTTTGCAGACATGATTATAGGAAAATTCCTCATGTATCGTTACAATTGTCAATAAATTTAAAAAATATTACTGTGGTAGTCTCGTCTATCTATCAGCAATACATTGATAGCATATTTTAAATCGTAAAAATTATAACAATATATTTCTAACTTTCTCTTTATCATACATACGATAATACTAGAGAAAATGACAAGATGGACAGTCATATCCTATCATTTTCATATGTCTTGGATCGCAGACGACGGCTCATCAAATACATATATACAAAGCCTATTTTAATGGTCTGTAAATAAATAATAATTTTGGTAGCAGTGACAGGCGATATTGCAAATCTATGGCTTAGTGTTGATATAAGCGTGCTTCACTATAAAACAATATTTGTAGACATCTTCCATTTCAATGCGAACGCAGTTCTAAAGACGTGACCTCTAATTAATTAAACTTTATGGGGTGCTTAATTAGGGTAAACTAATCAGTTGATAGCTAGCGTAATGGATGCGCGGCCGCGTGCTGTGCTGCAGTGTTAGCTGACATCTCTCTGCTAGTTTAAAAGCGAGCCCCCCATTTCCTCCTCTCCCCTGCAGAGAGGTGCGGCAGCAAAAGCTTGGAGCTCGCATCCATAGCAGACAAGGTAGCGTTCCTTCCATCTGAACTCTGTATATATTGCTTAATTGCCTTTCTTCCTTGGCTTCTCCGATCCATCTCTTGGTTCATTTCCTGCAAATTTACACCGGCCGCGTGTATCTGCTAGCTCCAAATCTCCAAATTGAGCTAGGTATATAATTCCTAGCTCGATCTTCTTGCTCTACTAGCTGTTCTTCCATGTATGGATCATACATGTATAGTGATTTGGTACGATATCTCGTCGAATTCTATTGTGTTTGCATTTCGACTACTCGAGTTCCAATTCCAGTGCAAAATTTTAAGCTTCAGGTGCAAGTATGAGTGCCTTTTTTGTTGGGACAGCTCCGTGCTCCCTCTTCAGTAAAGGAGCGTGGGGGCGTGAAGTAGAGACCAAGCAAACCAACACTTTTTCTGTGCTTTGAAAGATGAATTGACACATGACCTAACTGTAGATCAGGGGACTGCAACTGGGGATTCTGATGTGCACTCTTGAATAAATCTCTAAAACTCTACTTGCAAACATCTCAAAGGTCACAGTGTTGTTTTTAGTCATTTACAAGGCTTAACGTGTTCCTTGTTAATAATGTTAAGTATTTTTTTTGAAGTGATTACACACACGTAGATTTATTTTTGCATCAGCTAGTGCTGCACCTCTTACAAGTTTTATCTGCTTGCTGACCTCACCTTAGATGTCTACAATTGTGATGACGGTGGACCTTGAGTGTGACAGGTGCTACAAGAAGATCAGAAAGGTCCTCTGCAAGCTCCAAGGTTACTTGATTACAAATCACTGCTTCTCATCCACATTTCTTAATTAGAAACTAGTAATAGTACATGTCATGCAAATTTAGTGTGCAAATTGTTCTAAGAAAAAGAAAATCTTTATCCATGAACTGGGTATATATGTTTGTGGGGACAGATAAAGCAAGCATCAAGACCATCTCCTACGACGAGAAGAGCAACACGGTGACGGTGTCCGGGCCGTTCGACGCCGAGGAGGTCTCCGACAGGCTCTCCTCCAGCGCCGGCAAGGTCATCACAGACATACGCGTCGTCAGAGGGAACAACGCCAAGCCCGCCGCCACCGCCGCCAAGGCGCCCGCAAACAAGCCCGGGAAGGACGGCGGCGGAAAGCCGGAGATAACCAAGAAGCACGTAAAGTTCGACCTGGCGGACGACGACGACAACCACCACCACAACCACCACGACAGGAAGCCGAAGGTGGTCACCCCCACACCCGCCGCAGCAGCCGCCGCCGTCTCGCGTATGGAGGCCCCCCGCGTCGGGCCGTCCATGCCCATGGCGGCGATGGCGCCGGTGGCCATGCCGATGACGACTGTGCAGGCAACGGCCACACCGTCCATCTGGCCG
>KE372388.1:482394-499465 GCA_000418225.1 Zizania latifolia
TTTCTTTTAAAAATGAAGAGCAATCCATTTTTAATTTTTTTAATAGTTAATTCCTAATCAATCATTGTCTAATGATGCATCTCAACTTTTCGTATCCTACTCCATCCTTAGATAGAGATACCTAATTTATATAAGTCATATTAATTTGTTTGTTTTTTCAGTTCACATTAACTTTTATATAGTTTTTATATAGTTCATAGCTCATATCTGTTTCTATATAATCTACTACTCAACAGAACAAACTTATTTAAGGTAGATTTATGTCCTCGTTGTCTCCCTCTATCCAATTAAACTAGATGTGGTCTAATTCTTTCTCACATATAAACTACCAGACATAACATCAATCGTACATTGGCGACGCCGATTGTGCTGCTATTGTCAACAGTGGGGCACGTCAGTAGTAAGGTCTACAACGATTACGACCTGCCGACTAATTATGTCATCAACCGACTAATCCACTGCAAATAACAACTAAACATGTAATTAATGGTGCTCGACACTTCGACAGTCACACTCACACTCTAAGATTGTCTCGATCTTCAAGTAGTAATATACACAAGGAAGATTATAATTGTAATGACTTGTTATGCACATCAGCACATCCGTGCATGCTGCAATATTTTGTTTTATTGAGAAAGAATTGGTTTGTTTGCTTTAAATTGGTTTGTTTGCTTCGTGTGTATGGGTTTGCTTGTTTCTACCTTTTCTAAAAAACTATAGTCAAATTTATTTTAATTTTGGAACCTAATTTTAAAATTATTTAATTTTCCCCCACTTTTTAGCCCAGGTTTTACTAGAAAATATAAAACGGATGGTCGTCTTCCATATAAAGGCGTTGGTGCCGATCTTCCTCAATCTCACCTCGTTCCACTGTAGCAAATTGTGTGGACTCCTTTTCGTCAACACGCTATTGTTGACCACACCCTTGGACAACTCTTTATACTACCAACTTTCCAAAATACAAGTTAATATTTATAACTTTTTGATTAATAACTAAGTTAAAACATTTATGTTTAGTGTTATATAGTTTAAATTAATATTTGGAAATATTTCTATTTTGCATGTTAAAAATCGTGTAAAAACATATATTTTACATTTTGAAATGAACGTAGTTTTCTTGGGACGATTCTATTCGTTATCGCCAACTAATCTTGCTTTCTCTAGGCTTCTAATTACACCTGATAAAATGCAGCCCAGGTTTTCATTCCCATACTCTGCTCTGAGCGGCGAGCCTTTTGAAAGGCAAAATTAAGAGGCGGTTTCTTTCGTTGAGCTTCCACTGAACACAACTGGAGCTGAAAAAGGTGAAGGAAAGAAGACGAAAAATGGAGGGATTATAGATTTGTACATTGATCATCCATGATCCATCTACTAGTAGGACCGAGTAGCGAGTACGTGCGTCGTCAGCTTCGCATTGACCTTTTTCGTTCGAAAAAAATAGTTAATATTCGTTACACCTCGAGCACTAGCTGCATGCTCTCCAGCAGCATCTTCCTCCTGGTGTTGGCGATGAACTCCTCGAACCTCCTGTTCATGTCGTCCACGTCGTCGGCGAATTGATCGGGGGCTTCGTCCTCACATATTCCGTTTGTGTCCGAGCCGGCAGAGTGATCAGGTCCGGAACAGAGGGAGTTCTCGTGATCATCCGCCATGGCAACCTCTCCTGCAGCAGCAGCATGGTCGGCGGGGTAGTCTAGGCATGCAGAGCTCTGCTTTGGCGCTCCTGTCGGCGGCAGTGCGCGTGGCGACATCGTCTCCGTTGACGTCACATAATTGGAACAGGAGGAGCTCTTGCTCTCCGCCATGGCGATCTCTCCTTCAGATCTCTGCTTCTCCTCCTCCGTTCGCCGCAGTGCGCGTGTCGCCGGCTCGGGGCGGTGCAGCCGATGCCTGAGGCGACTGTTGAGTGCTACGTCGCTTCCGTCGACCTTGTCCGCCGCGCCTGCGCCTGCGGAGGCCTTGATCTGGCGCCAAACGACGATGGCATTCGTTGCCTGGGGCAGCCGGCGCCGCGTCCGAGAGGAAGCAGAAGCACTCGCGCCGGCGACAGTTGAGGGGGCGGCTGCGACGCTGCCGCTGCCGCCGCCGCCGCCGTGGTAGTGAGCTGGGGAGGCGAGGATGCCGGCGTCCCAGAGCACGATGAGGAGGATGGCGTTGCAGAGCAGGATGATGTTCATCCGGGTGAGGAGGTCGAGGAATCGGGACCAGGAGGCGGCGATGTCGAGGACGCCGATGGAGAGATTCTCGGCGAGCGCCCGCGGCGGCTGGAGGAGGAGCACCACGGGGAGCAGCAGGAGCAGCAGGGCGGAGACGGCCTTCCCTTCCATCTCCAACGATGCTCGACGACGGCGACGGCTGAGCTGAGCTGAGCTGAGCTAGCGTCTCACTTGTTATATAGAAGGACTAATAATGTAGTGTGGTGATGAGGATGGGCGGAAGCGAAGAGACGACTGACTTGGGTCCACATGTGGGGCGGCAGTGGCCAGCGGGGCTCGGTTTGGTCACCTGGTCTACTCCACGACAAAGTCTACGAGACTTGGTGAGTCGGGGAGGAGCTCTGGGCCTCTGGCCGGCAGACCGCGGACCAAGTCCACGCGTGCGCGACGGGCACGTCGAGACTGTCGAGAGCGGAAGCATAGCCTGGCAAGTGGCGATGGCATCGCATGCCCAAGTCAATCCACGGTCTTCTCTCTCTAAAAAAAATGGCCGAGCTGGCCACACACCCTTTCCTAACCGTTTGATCCATATCCATTGGTTACCGATTTATCTTCCTCCTCAATGGTGTAAGCAATGCAAACATTGCAGAGGAGGAGACGAGATCTAATTGGCCAAGCCTAAAAGGAAGAAGGTTCATATGCTCATCAAGCTAAGAGCATATTTGTAGAGTTTTGGTAGCTATAGCTAATTTTAAAATCTAATACTTCTCTAAACGGTCTAGCTAGATTATAGATTTATATCGTGAAATTTAATAGTTACATGGTATAGAAATAAAGTAGAAGCTAAAAAACATCAAAATATCTTAATTTTTACTAACTAAATATTCACGAACTGTCTTTTAGGCATAAAACTCTCCAAATAAGAACTAATAGGGTTTTAACGGCAACCGACGCCCGACTTCCATTGCTCACAGGCTCACTGGGGTGTAGTCTCGAGCGGCCACCATCCTGTCCATCTGGAGGTAGATCTGCCCTTGGCAATCAAGGTTTGGTTTTGTTATTCTTTGAGAAAGACGTCTTCGGCTTGCCTCCTATGCCAACCATTTAGCTTATTCATAAAAGCTTAATAATCTAAATAAATTATTGTTAAAAAAACTATAAGAAACTCTATGTCATGTTCTAAACGGTTTTTGACATCTTAGCTTGTTGTCTATTTAATATGTGAAAATAATGTATTATTCCCAAATTTGTTTTGTTTGATGTTCAATTAATAATATCATTATTTGTAACAATTTTTTTTTACATTAAGTGAATTGTAGATCCAAATAAGCTCAAGAAGTATAAAAATATAAGCCTTTTCATCAACAGAATCTAACATGAGCTTATAACTTATTTAAACAATAAATTTTACTTTCTTAGAGACAAAAACTAGCTATAAGTTATCTAAAAAGAGGCTATATCTCCTTGCTATATGAGTCTTCACCGGCTCGCGCTACTAGATGCATAATTACCTTTAAAACCCTTTGCATCCTTAACCCCACTACTGACATCCTCCCGATGATATCGTCGGATGTGTTGCCGTTGCTTTCCACTAGGGACGAAACTAGAGCAAAATAAAGAGGTGTGAAATTAATCTGATATGAGTTGGCTTATTTGATGCATTATATTGAATTAAGATATGTGTATATATATATTAAAATGCGATATTAATACATGAAAATTTTTAAATGTATTTATACCTACAAATGTCACCGAGACTTTGCTCCTGCTTTCCGCTGTCTTCACCTTCGTCTTCGTCTGTTGGCCCACTGCCTTCCCGACCTAGTAGCGCCATCACCCTAATGAAATTACAATTTTTAAAGCTTTAAACTTTAGAACTGGTGCCAATGTGCCATACCCGGATACACCCTAGCTCATTGTGGCTCACACTACTAGTCTACTACTAGGTGAGCTTCCGAACTGGCTCATTCCTGCCTAAACCGTTGTCTACCGGCAGTGATGAGCAGTGAAACTGCCGGTTCAAGGCGTGAACCAGCGGTGATATGGAATGTACCTCGTATATTCAAAATATTATTTTTATACAAAGTCGAACGGAGATAAATTTTATATAAAACCTGTAGCTCTTGATGAAATATATAATGTTATAGTTGAAAAGTTTTTGATTTGAAGACATCTTAATGTCGGAATATAAGTTACAGGTTTTGAATTAAAAAATTTAAAATGTATAGTTTACCATGTTTTTGTTTGAAATCACCTTCGGACATAAAGAGTTAAGAGAATAAATTTGTAGACTCAATCAAAACTTGTATCCAGGTGAGATGATTAAGTGATGAGAGTGATTATGGGTTCAAATCACATGAGTCGCATAATATCTATTTTTGCATGAAAAACAGAGATAATTGTGACTAGTGATGTATACAAGTTGTAATACACTCGATAACGAGATGATCTAAACTAGCAACAAAAACTAATCTGTGAGTAAGACTTTGTACGTGTATTTTTAGCGGTCTAAAAGCCATGGCTAAAAAAGAAAATGACGAAAATTGAAACTCATAAACCAATTCCAAAACTAGGTTCCAAAATTTAAATCTTTATGTTACACGTAAAATTTCGGTTCGGGTACTTTAACGATAATCGTGCAAATGATGAATATTCTAACTATATTTTTTTTAGAAAAAAGAACGGTCGCACATGACGAGATAGCGGTTTTCTCCCATGAAATCTTTCGAGTCCACGGAATATTACCATGGACCGTAGGTCAGTAGGTGACAAAGAGGGCAGGGCAGCTTGGTCGATCGATCACTGTCTCTCTGCGACGCGGAAAACTCTTGTTCCTTCGTTACAGCTTCGTAAGGCCGAGGTGGGAACGCATGCGTGCACTACTTGATGACCCATCGAGCTAGCTAGTTTTCTACTGTCACTCTAGCTTCATCCTTTTAAACTGTTCAATTTGTATATTTAGATTACGAAAAACTCCGCAGATATAGAATACAAAAACAAACCTGGTGTAATAATTTTCTAGAAGTACATTTTTCTTTGACAGAATGTCCCTCTATAATAGTTCGCTGAAGCTCTTGTCTGTTCAACCGTTGCTTGCTTTTAGCTGTAGTAGCAAAGGACTACATGAAACTTGGTGTGCTTCTCCTTTCTTAAACTCATATATTGTATTATATCTCTAACCAAATATAACTTAATATTTATTCCGTATGTTACTTGGAGAGATTTAGAAAATTGTGTTAGATAAGATTATCTAAATTTAGATTAGATGACATCTCAATCTAATAGTTGGTTGATGTGGATTTAATTTTTCATTTATAAAGGTTTAAATAATTTTTCCTTATAAACCATTTATCCAATTTACACTGTTCTATTTATTATAATTGAATCTAAAAAACAAGATGTTAGATGATTGTTTTTAATAAATAAATATATATATATGAAAAATGAAACCCACTAAATTTTTATCCTATTTAAGTTATAATCACCCAACTAATCAATTTTTTTATCATTCTATTTATCTAACCAAACATTTTAACATATGGTATCTATGCCTTGCCTGACTCACCGAGGAGAAACACACGCACACTCAAAATTCGGTCTATGTACTGGATGCATTCTTCCGTGACACGCAAGATGGCAACTAATTGAGCAGGACATATTCCAAACCCAATTAGGAAGAAAGGGAGTGGCAGAAATATCTCCGAGGCATTATTTGTGACAAGGATTATTTGTGACAAGGCGTCACTGGACGTCTGAACCACAACCCTCCCTGTAGCCCTGCTCCAATGGCCGCCACCGGCTTACGCTTCCGGCCGGGCACCGTCTTCCCATCTCATGCCGCCAATCCAAGCACACAGCCTTACCACCATTGCTCACCTCAGAGGATGCATGCCGCAAAGGGAAGATGCCGTCTCAAGGCTCAGTCCTCGAATGGACGCCCGCAGATCAGTGCATCATCCTTCAGAGATGGTAATGTGACCAGCAGCCTTGAGGATTGGCACGGTCGTCTGAGCTTTTCATTGCTCTGAAGTGGCTGCTGTTCTGCAGTGGTGATAGATGGGAGACAGTCTGAAGACGGGGCGCCGGAGCAGGGAGGGGCCACCGTCAGCATCACCGTCGTCGGCGCCTCCGGCGACCTCGCCAAGAAGAAGATCTTTCCAGCGCTTTTCGCCTTGTTCTACGAGGACTGCCTCCCGGAGGTCAGTGCCGCGTGTAGCTCTTCAGTTTGGGCTTCAAAGCCTAGTAGCATTTTGTTTTTTGTTAACCTCCGTTAAAGTGATATGCAGCATTTTACAGTTTTTGGTTATGCTCGTAGCAAGATGAGCGATGAAGAGCTGAGGAACATGATTAGTTTGACTCTGACATGCCGGATTGATCAGAGGTAGTCCTTACAGTTTTGTATAGTTATAGAGTATCATCACGGTGCATTCTACTACTAACAATAGATTAATCATAGCTATCGATTTTAAAGGATAATTTTGTATTTTTAATTGATTATTGAGTCAAAAACTTATGTGTTTCTTTTCTACTCGGCGCTTCGGAAATGTAAGTAAAAAATTATACATAAGAAGCCAATGATATGATATGATTTTGATTTTAGGTGGTTTAAAAGAAAAGTATGATAAAATTATCATTTTATCCCTCCACATCATATTTTTTTGAACGATTTTATCCTCTATATATTTTACTACCCCTCATCAAAATGGTAGTAGAAATTAATCTGAACCGTTAAATAAAAAGATTAACTGTTAGGATGCATTCTGCTATAAGTAGAATACACCATAAAATCTCTCTATCTCTCTAGTTGTATATTGCATTGCCTTACATGGTCTACAGTAATTTCGCACCTTGTTTGAGTGTGTTGATTTTGTTAGTATTCCTTGTCCGATTGGTGAGCCAAAGTTGAGAAAAAGTGTTATCTATAAACTATGATTCTGCGTTGAATGATAATATATATTCTCAGACGTTTTTATCCATTCAGTCTCTGTTCCAAACAGTATCCATAGATACTCTCAATCTCAACTAACAGATGTTTCACAATGGATAACCCATTTCTGTTCGAAAATTTGTTAGGGAGAACTGCAGTGACAAGATGGAACAGTTTCTGAAGAGATGCTTTTATCAATCTGGGCAGTACAATTCAGAGGAAGGGTTTTCTGAATTGGACAGAAAGCTTAGAGAAAAGGAGGTAATCCTAAAGTTTCTTGACCTTTGTCTCTGAACTCCAATGACAATTATGACATAAAATGCACTCCCAGTTATTCTTCCAAATTCAGTTAAAAATATATGTGGGCAATATGATTTGTCAAGCAGGTATGCTAGTATGCAGTAGTACTTTTTGTTAGTTAGACACTGAAAATGCATGTTGTCCCATTTATTAGTCAGACACTGAAACAAAAGATACTGCATATAGTTGTTGTTGGCTACACAAACTTACATGTGCAATGCAAAATGGTTGTGATTGAGAGTTCATCTAAAATACTTGTCATCAGGCTGGCAAGCTACCAAACAGGCTCTTCTACTTGTCGATTCCACCAAACATATTTGTCGATGTGGTGAGATCTGCTAGTCGCACGGCGTCCTCTTCAAGCGGGTGGACAAGGTTCATAGTTGAGAAGCCATTCGGTCGCGATTCCGAGTCCTCAGGGGAGCTCACTCGATCCTTGAAGAAGTACTTGGACGAGGAGCAAATCTTCAGGTTTTTGACAGATAACATCAGTAGCTTCAGAAGTTCAGACAATTTGCCACTAACCTTGCAAAATGAACACTATCTTGTGAATGTGTTCTGTAGGATTGACCATTATCTGGGCAAGGAGCTGGTTGAAAACCTTTCAGTCCTCCGTTTCTCCAATCTTGTCTTCGAGCCATTGTGGTCGAGGAACTACATTCGGAATGTGCAGCTCATATTTTCTGAAGATTTCGGCACGGAGGGTCGAGGCGGGTCTGTCTTATCTTTGCCTTTATGCTTGCACCTAATGCTCCATTGAGCTTGCGACAAATCAGTCAAACGATGATGAATTGATGATTCTTCTTCCGTGTTGGGTACTTGCTTGGGTTGCAGCTACTTCGACAACTACGGGATCATCAGGGACATAATGCAGAACCACTTGCTGCAGATACTGGCCCTGTTTGCCATGGAAACTCCGGTCAGCCTTGCCGCCGAGGACATCCGCAACGAGAAGGTTGGCAACTTTTGTTTCAGAAACTTTCTGATTAGCCGTGAAAAACTGAAACGGAGCTTGGTCTGATACTCTGATTTCAGGTGAAAGTGCTGAGGTCGATGAGGAAGCTGAGGCTGGACGACGTGGTGGTGGGGCAGTACAAGGGACACTCCAAGGGCGGCAAGTCGTACCCGGCGTACGTGGACGACCCGACGGTGCCGAGCGGGAGCATCACGCCGACTTTCGCCGCCGCCGCCGTCTTCATCGACAACGCGCGGTGGGACGGCGTGCCGTTCCTAATGAAAGCTGGCAAGGCGCTGCACACGCGACGGTCGGTAACCAACACTAGCTTCAGCATGTAGCAGCGGCCGGCAATGGCGACCGAACTGACTGAATTACTGCAACGAACGTGCTACGTACTCATGCATGGCAGAGCGGAGATCAGGGTGCAGTTCCGGCGAGTGCCCGGCAACCTGTACCGGCGGAACATCGGGGCGGACCTGGACAAGGCGACGAACGAGCTGGTCCTCCGCGTGCAGCCCGACGAGGCGATCTACCTCAAGATCAACAACAAGGTGCCAGGGCTGGGGATGAGGCTGGACAGCAGCGAGCTCAACCTGCTCTACTCGGAGAGGTACCGGCGGGAGATCCCCGACGCGTACGAGCGGCTGCTGCTGGACGCCATGGAGGGCGAGCGCCGGCTCTTCATCCGGAGCGACGAGCTTGACGCAGCGTGGGCCATCTTCACGCCGGTGCTCAGGGAGCTGGAGGAGAGGAGGGTGGCGCCGGAGCTGTACCCGTACGGCAGCCGCGGCCCCGTCGGCGCGCACTACCTCGCCGCAAACTACAACGTCAGGTGGGGAGACATCAGCAGTGACACCTAGCTCTGCTCAGTAGCTTGATTATCTCCTACTGGCCAGATGAGCTTTGCTCAGAAAAGAGACCACAAGAACATTCGTAATTTAAACACTGTTTTATCCGGTGTTGACATCGCTAAGATAAATGTTTGTTTGGTTTAAGAACATGATATGATGGATTGGAGGAATGAAACCATCTCTGGTTTTATGGGATGGAGTGATCACACACGAGTTTACAGGAAGAGCAATGCAAACACAAGCCAAGTGCTGAATTGCAGAATTCCTTTCTCCTAATTATGGTAGTCTCGTCACCATCATCCTGTTAGTATGTATGGTTTATTTGAAACATACAAATTTCACTTGTTTTTTTAGAAATTTGACAGTTTAATTTTTGTAGAAAGGCATAAAGTTTAATTTACGAAAAATGAATTATTCAAAAATAATCCCAATACTACATTCAGTACTATATCTATAATATTTAAATTCAATTTAATGTAGCACGGGACTTATAATATATTTGGTTTGCTACACTTACCACCAAACAATGCTATAGTCTCGTTTTTTAACTTATTACTATCTATTACCCTTCGTTAAAAATTATTCACTACTATTTTATATCCAAATTCTAATATCTCTATCCGAACGTTTTATTTTGATAGTGTTAAAGTTTTTTATTATTTAAACATAATAATTCAGATTTAGGTTCCCAAAATAGTTACAACATATTTTTCCTTAACAGTAAGCTGTCCAAAGCTGTAACGTGCCTAACCTGGCGCGCCACTTCCTTGTGACGCCGCCGCCGCCGCCGCGGCCAGCTAACCCTAGTCCCGCCGCCTCCGGTCAAGTGATAACCGGTGAAGGCATTCCGGCCTGTTGAGGTTGCCATCCCGTCGACGCGGTCCTCTTGAAGGTCAGCTCTCTCATGGCGCGATTCCCTCCTGCCCCGCTTCCTTCCTTCCTTGCTTAGCACTGGACTGAACTACTCTGGTGGCGTTATGCTTGGCTGCTTCTACAGGTGAGCTCGCTCTCCCTCGTTTCCGAACCAAGAAACCAAGAGACCGGTAAAAGTGCGCCGCCGCCGATGGACTGCGAGAACGGCGCCGGCGGCGAGGATCGGTCCAAGGTTAGCGAAATCCCCATTCCCGCTCCCTTTTTCCCAGTCTGGAGATGCCATTCGTCCATGTCCTGTGTCTTGTTTTGGGGAAATTTCACTTTTTTCTGTGTTGGTTAGCAATGTTTTTACTCATTTATTGAACAGTGAGCTAGAAGTGTCGTGCTAGTGTTACAAGTAGATCGCCAGATCGATGATGCCTTCTGCATTTGGTAGCACTGATGGATTGACCATGCTGTGAGCCTTTGGCCATTAGTCCATGACTGCGCTTGTGCTTACTGCCCTAGTACGGTAGTATCCTATGGGCCCCTAAGCTTTACAGAATGTCATAACAAGCATGATTAAATTGATGCTGAAGTGTGCGGACTGCGGAGAGTGAGGTATACTTTGTTCAATTCTACAAATCAAATCCAGGGATTCCACATGCAGTATGCTTGCAACTTGTAAACCAAGTATTGAGTTATATTGGATGGTTGTTGAATATGTCCCCATTCTTCATAAATAACTTATAATTTGATGATTATGGTTCTTGGTTCTTACTATCAGTTCAGTGAATTCAAAGAAGAAATCGTTCAACTTGCTGCACTTGCATGTCATGAAGGACAGGTATGCAATGTCATAGTTACCTGGAAACAGTTTGGTGATGTAAATGCAGTGCATCCTAGCTGTTCTGTTCTTCTATTTCAGCTTGTCTGATATTATATATCTGTGCTGTTTATATAACTGGATTACAGGAAAAGTCACGGACAGAGTTACTGGAGAAGTTCAACAAATGTACCAAAGATACGCTGGTCGAACTGTTGCGTTCATTTGATATGACTGGTTCAAAAGCTAATAGGAAGGTAGGTTGGGCTAATATTTGAATTTTCTTCTACCTTCTGCAATCCTGTCAACATGAAAAAAAACTCTGTTTCTTTCCCAGGAGGAACTTGTGACAAAATTGATGGAGTTCTTGAAATTACACTGTTCTGGCACTGATGGCACAAACCCTGATAAGGTTATTTCTGACCTGCAAGTTAATTTAGTCACCCTGATTTGTTAGACACCTTTTCTAGGGCTAATACTCTTGTAGTCTCCTGCATCTCTGTGATAACTGATAGCATATGTGCGCCTGTATATGTTAAGATTGAACCAGATCAACTTTGTCAGTGTCATGTGTCAAATGATTGCATGCACTACAAATTTAAGAAATAGCATTTCAGTTCACTAGAAGATTATACCCTGCTTCTCAAATGTGCATCAGGTAGTTTGCACTAGTGCTAATAATAGATTGGTACCAATGATGATGCTTTCCTTTTTTTGCATTAATGGACTGACCTGCTTTCGGCCTTGATCATTATCACTTGGTTATGCTTGTATTCCACTTTGTATATGGGCCTGGAAGCTTGTAAAGCACTGTTGGTGCCTTGGTTGTCATGACAGGCATGATGCAACTAGCGTCACAGTATGCAGAGTATGACTGACAGGCTTCATTTTCATTTAGTACAAAGTCATATCTAGGGGATTAGCATCAGGTACCATGTAAATCAAGTGGCGAGATTTGCCTTTTTTGGAAGCTAGTACTGAGTTATGTTGGGTACTTATGGACTATTGATTGTTTGTCTTTTCCTTCTAAATTCAAATATAGCTTTTGAGTTTGCATTACTGTTTGCAGCATGTAAATCAAGTTTGAGTTATGTTGGTGGTTAATGATTGTGCCTTAAATCATTCTAAATTAAATAATGTACATTTTGGCATCCCTTATTATCAGATAAATGACTTCAAAGAACAGATCCTCCAACTTGCCAGGCTTGCTTTTCATGAAGAAGAGGTACTGTCATTCTGGGAAAAGCTTTGGTATCAGAAATTTAGTGTGCCATACTGCCATTGCTTTTTTTGCCCTTTCATTCCAGCTTCTTTGTAATTTGTATGCTATTTGTGGTCTTTATGTTGCTGGATAGCAGGAAAAATCATGGAGAGAGTTACTGGAGAAGCTCAGCAAATGTAACAAAGATACTCTAGTTGAACTTTGTCGCTCATTTGATATCCCTGGTTCAAAAGCTAACAAGAAGGTAGCTCCAGGCTAAATATTTGAAGTTTCTTTCATTTTCTGCAACAATGCACATGCAAAAATATCACCTTTTCTTTTGCAGGAGGAATTAGTAACAGTTGTGATGGAGTTCTTGAAGGAATACTGTTCTGACACTGATGCCACAAACACTGATAAGGTACAAGTTCTTAAGTACAAATTAATTTGGTCATATCGGATGTTTTATGTAATGCTAGTATTTGATTTCCTTTCTCCATCATAATTGGTAGTCTATGTACAATGGTACATGTTAGATTGACCCACTTTGATGTTATTGTCATGGGCATGCTGATTCTTTTTCATGAGATCATGTTCCTATCAATTGCAGAAAACTAAAAAAAGGAGGCGTAAGAGTGAAGGATCAAATTTATCTGGTGGTAGACCTTTGAAGGTATATCATAGTTGCATTATGTTTCCTTCTGCAGTTATGTTTATAGGCTTGCAGCTTCTGTTTGGTTTTTATAAGACACCAAGGTTCCTTATTTTCCTAAGAATACCTAAACTCTTAGAGTTTCATGTGTGCTCTGTTTTGCCAGTTCTTCCACCATTTTCATAAGCTACTTCCATATTATTTGTGTTTATTACCAAACTACTGCAGAAAAAGAAATCTGATGGAACTGCACCAGAAACTCATGGTGAAGATGAAGGCGATAGGGCTAAGTGTGAGGATGATAGAACAAAATATTCTGAGTGCAACTTTGAGGGCAGCGAAAATGAATGTGCTAATCGTGAGAAAGGACAAGTTCCAAATGAAGAAGCCGGCCCTGAGCCTTCTGAAAGAACAAATGGCCATATGTCAGAGAATTTTGATGGAGTAGCTCTCACTGAAGTTCAAATTCTTACAGATGAACAAGCACTAGCTAGGACACCATGTGGAAGGGTGGTTAGCACTGTTGAAAGAGAAATAACTGACATGAAGGCTTCAAGGAAGAAAAATGACGCTATCACCAAGAAAAATACAATCCCTAAGACAGATCGCAAGGAAAAGTCTTGTGGTATGTTTCTCGAGTTTGCATTTTCACTTATTTACCTGTGGATGAGCTTGTGTTGCATTGTTTGCATATCTACATGTTGAAAGCACTTAGAAAAAAAGTATCATGAATGCTTCATGTCATCATGTGTATTAGACATTAGTGTATTACTCCTATTTTCTAGAACAGGGTGTTATTTATTTATTGCTATTTTGTCTGTTAAAGATGATCTTTTAGTTGGAAGGGACTAAATACCCTTCCTTTCAACATGTTATAAATGAAACTGTATTAAAATAACAAAAACATGTTACATGTCCAACACATTGTTGTGGGTGATAAGGCGGAAACAATGTTTAATAATACATAAGAACTCTCAACATTGTAGCTGCGAAGAGAATATATGGTATATTATGATTTCGGAAAATATGATGATACTGAATTATTAACCATGTCAGTCTCTTCCATCCAGTTCATTAGCTTTAGGAAGCCATTGAAATTTATATTCTATATATGGGAATAATTCGTTTTGTAATTAATGGGAAAAAGGATGATGATTTGAAGAAAAAGATACATTATTTCTATAGTAATCTAGAAATAATATATATAGAAGGACTCAAGGGTAGCTGAAATGATTAAAGTTATTTAATATAGTGGGTATAAATTTGGCTTGTCGATGAACAACAGCACAGATTCAGATGTATCAACTGATCAGATAACACAGGTTTTGTCGGTGAGATGGACAACAAGAGGGCACAGTTGTGCACAAAAAGGAAAAAATAAAAATAAAAAATTCTGTACCTAGAAATAATTGAAGCATACAGTAATGTACTGTTATGTTCATTGCCTGAAGTGCTTATGTGCAAAATAAATTGATAAAGAGAGCTGCTGGTGGTAGTTTATAACTTTGAGACAGTTAATAATATAGATCAAATTTACTCTTGTCTTGTGTAACTGATTTTGGAACTTCTCCATTAACTGGCTGGACACTGTACATGATTGATAGTTTGATTCCAAGATATCGATGAGTCGTGCTAACATTTTTATGAAAAAAATGCATGAATACTGTGGTTAGAGTTCATGTGCTACAACACTATCTGTTTACATGTTGTGAATGAGGCCAGACTATAGATTAACTTTATCCAGCCCTAATTTATTTTATTATGCAAGCATGTTGCTTTTTTAACACAAGCTGCATAATCTCTAGCTCCACATTTAGTCATTTTTCAAAACCTTGTTTATTTTGTATTAAAGGTAAACAGATGTCTAGAGGAGATGCGAAACCTCGAAATCTGGCTGCAAGACCAAGCAGGGATGAGCTGAGGCAAGCTGTCTTCTGTATCTTAGATACTGCAGATTTTGCTACGGTGAGATGCATTATACATTGTTTATGTTCACTGTTTCTGGTAATCATCCAGTTGTAAGATATATTAAGGTTTACATAATTAAATATCATGTCTGGTTTCCATTAGATTCTCCCTGTACGTTCCCTTCCCTTGATCTATTTGTTTTGTTCCCATTTCAGATGACTTTTGGAGAGGTTGTAAAAGAAGTTGGTATGTCTTTACTTGGCACCTTGTCTTGTACTCTTTTTTTTTCTCCTGCAATCTGGTGCTTGGAGTTGTATAACATGTGTTCAGTAGCATTCTGGAATTGTGAAAGCATACTTTGGAAGCGCGCTCTCATTGGATTTCATATTTTCAGACAAATACTTTGGGAAGGATCTGTTTGAGAAAAAACCACTTATAAGATCCCTGATAGAAGAGGAACTCTTTAGGCTAGCGGAGGAAGCTGAGAAGAAAGAACTAGAAGAAGAGGAAGCAGCAGAGGCAAAAGCGAGAGCCGAACTAGCTACCAAGGGAAGGACAAAAGATGGAGGAGTTAATTGTGGTATAGACAAGGCAGAAGAACTTCAGGTTGACAAGGATGGCAAATCTGGAGATGCTGCGAAGAACGAAGATGGCAATAGGGTTGAAAAAGTTCTGAAAGGTTGGATTTCTGTAGACGTTGTTGAGAGCAGAAACAGAAGTGATGCTGCTGAAAGTTCACAGGATGGACAATGTGAACATGACAGAAGGAATGAAAACAATGGTGGTGACTTCACCAGGGTTGACAACGCTCAGGACGCAAACAGTGGCGATCATGTGGATTGTTCCAGAGATTGTGATAGGCTAAAGAAAAACAATAATAGTGAAGCCATAGGAGGTTCTGAAGATGGCAAAATTGTCGAAGCTAATAGTGGAGAAAATGATGACACTGAAGATGGCAAAAGTGCACTAGATGGCGATTGTGGAGCTGAACAGTCTCTGGGTGGCGAAAATGGCGAAAATGTAACCTGTCTGGAAGAGGGCAAAGCTGAGGAAACTGGCAACGTTGAGAACAGTGAGAATACTGCATCACACGATGCTAAAGATGGCAAAGGAAAAGAAGCCATGGAAAATGCAAGCACTGAACAAAGTATAACAGATGCTAGTGATGATGGTAAAACCGAATACGCTGAGCACAACGTGAACACCAAAGCTGATGTAGATTTGCCTGCGGATGGTGCTACTGAGAATGGGAAGACGAAGACCAAATCGCGATGAGTAAGCAATCAGAGATGGCACAGCTCAGGTAGCACAGATATGCAGCTCATGCAGGAAATTGGCACTGACGATTTCCTAACTTAAGTAGGGTTAGATTGTGCAGGGTCCACGCAAAGTCGGAGGTCTGACCTTGTTGCGGAAGATAGAAATGTTCAAATTGTAATGTAAATTATCTTAGCTTGAGGAGGTGTACATTTGTATCGAAGCTGAAACTTTTTTAGAACCTTACTATCAGCCGTAGCAGCTGACTTCAAACTTTCTTGGTTTCAGCTTCCAATTTAACATCGTGCAAATTTAACTAAAATACTTGCAAATTCAGTGTCAGGTTTAGTGTGCTTGCTTGCCTCTGCGTTTGCATTTGTACTCAGCTGATCGCGGTGCACCATCCTACGTGGCGAGCCAGACCCCGGCGCGTCTCACGGGCCAGGCACCGTCCCACGTGTTCCGGGGCCCGCCCGGACGGCGCGGATTCGTCCGACGTGGCGGTGATCGACAGTCGCGCGGGCGCCAAGTGGCAGACGCTTATCAGCAAACGAACGGCCCGAGAGGCTCCACGTAGACACCTCCGATACGTTCTTATCCGCGCGATCCGACGGACCCCGCCCGCCATTCCCCACCACCACCTCCTCTCCCTCTCCCATGCCTGCATGCCTTCTTCCTCCATGGCTCCGAGCTCTCCTAGCTCCTAGCCTCCTCTCTGCCAAGAACACCAACTCCTCTTGCTGTTACTGCTGCTTGGGATGATTAGCTGAGCAGTTTGGTGTCATGACTCGCTGCTTGCTCTGCTTTCTTGGGGTTGCTCTGCTTTCTTCTTGATTTGGCGGAGGGGGCAGAGGAGGGGGGTGGGTAGCGATGCCGGACTCGGACAACGACTCCGGCGGGCCGAGCAACGCCGGCGGGGAGCTTTCTTCTCCGCGGGAGCAGGACCGGTTCCTGCCGATCGCGAACGTGAGCCGGATCATGAAGAAGGCGCTGCCGGCCAACGCCAAGATCAGCAAGGACGCCAAGGAGACGGTGCAGGAGTGCGTATCCGAGTTCATCTCCTTCATCACCGGCGAGGCCTCCGACAAGTGCCAGCGCGAGAAGCGCAAGACCATCAACGGCGACGACCTGCTCTGGGCCATGACCACGCTCGGCTTCGAGGACTACGTCGAGCCGCTCAAGC
>KE372388.1:521787-534533 GCA_000418225.1 Zizania latifolia
GGCGGAGGCGGCGGCGGATCGTCGTCGTCGGGGCTCGGTCGGCAAGACAGTGTTTGATGAGATGACATCGCTGTCCATGCCGCATTCGGTAATCCGCAGGTGTTAATTTCTGTTACCAGTTGACTCATGCTTGCAAATTTGCTAATCCGAACCACGTTTTGGTTAGAAAGTGTCAGCAATTCGAATTGTTCTGATTCTAAATTTATCCACTAATTGCTGTTAAATTATTTGTTTCCCAATACTTGTCTTCAATTGCTCGGAATACATGAACTTTGCATGTTCCTGAAGGAAATACAAACTCGTGCCTGCGAAATTCTTGTATTCCAAATGCAAACAATATTGTACTACCAGCATAGCGATGACTATGTATATTAAAATAATGCTAAATTGCATATACGGTATCTATCGATACAGGAATATTTTATTCTAGGAACGAAATGAAGTATATGGTGATAAAACCTGCGAGAAATTTGAGGCATTCCCACGGAGTAATTTCGATTTTAAGTTATAAATTCAAACAGCTCCAACATGACGTTGAAAATAAAACTCTGGTGCCCAAAGGAGAAACGAAATTCTAGCAGAAGAAATATCACAGGGACTGAGTGAATTAATCTCTCACAATCTCGATCACTATCAATTTCATTATCTTACGGGTCATAAAGGGAGCGCAGTTATGCTTTGAGATGGACAAAAAATCTCAAGTTATCTTGGATGACATTGAGGTGGTTTGCAATTAGCTGTCGCGCTTAAGACACAATTAATGGCCAAAAGCGTCGTCGGATAGGAAGATCGATAGAACAGGACCGACGAGTTACGCAGGCGTCTGACATATACATCTATGTATGTGTATATAATGTAACATGTTATATATAAGAAATTATTTATTTATCACCATACAGACATACAATTAATTATACTATTTAATAGAATTCAATCATTTATTTATCATGTAATAGTTAAGTGCACCTAGTAAAATATCACTTTAACCATTTTGTCTATATTTACCTCCTAATTTGGTCGATTCCTACTGCAAGAAAAATATATATCGATCTCTTGTTAATAAAAGATAACGATCAATACATGAAGAGGTAAAGTTGGTATGGATTAGGATGAGTTTACTACTTAGGAGGATAAAATATAAAGGAAATGGTTGAAGCGATACTATTAATTGAATATATATATATATAAACAATCAATATCTATATTTAATATGAAATTAGTATACTATTATACACGTTATGTTGTCCCTCGTGCTGCTCTTGACCATTATGTTATCGACATTATGTCCTCTTTGTGTCTTTAGAATTTTGTTTATCAAGAAAGAGAAGTGGCCCAACATTTCGTAGCTTGAAAGGTATTCGAACGAAGTAATATCCAGAGATCTAACAAAAGGTCGAAAACTGTCCGCCTCTAGAGATAAAAGTCCTTGTAACCCTAGGAACCTCTCTCCATTTCACATGTAAATCATATATTTGTAATCTTTTTATTACAATAAAAATGTATATATACATACCACCACATACTACATATATACACCATAAACACATACGGCACCTCCAATCAAGGGCAGATTTGGGCTTAGTACAGATTGGGCCCAGGCGCCCAGCCCTACTTGTGAAAGGATTTTTAACTGGCTTATATGTAGTTATTTGTCAAATATAACAAGGTTGTAAAGGTCTAGCCCCACGTTTCAGTCTAACTGTATATTGAGGCTTAGCACCCACAGACAGTCTAGAAAAATAGTTCATTAATTCAGTCCACTTCCTCAATGACCTCTGCATGCTCAATGTGACCGCCTCTACCTGATGCCATCCTTCGGCCCTCTCGGTCGCCTTCACCCATCGCAGGTCCCTAGTCCCCTCCGTCATCATGCTCGCCTCCATCTGCCTCCACCCACCCACCATCGATCGCCTGCTCACCTCCGCCCACCCGCTCCCCTCCTCCCATCACCACCCTCCTGCTCACCATCGGTCGCCTCTGCTCGCCGGTCCCCGGTCCCCTCCGCCATCATGCTCGTCTCCACCTACCTCTGCCCACCCACCATCGGTCGCCCGCTCCCCTCCTCTCATCACCACCCTCCCGCTCACCACTGGTCGTCTCCACTTGTCGACGCCTGCTAGTCTTTAGCTTGAGCCCTAGGCTTGGAGAATTTCTCGCTCCGTCACTGCCTCCAATTATATGTTAGCAGCAAATCTTTGACTTAACTAAATTTGTATTAATGAAAGTGTGTGGTAATATCACACATGTACACCACAAGCATATATATACTCATGAGTGTGCTGATAGAGACCCGCAGAAAATCTCTGACCTCACTAAATTTTAGTGGACACCAAGATTGAAACCCATACTAGGTACAGTAATGTACTCAAGATTTCGCCATCACGCTATAGGGCTTTTGCCATATTTTATTTTTATAGGTACAGTAATGCACTCAAGATTTCGCCGCCACGCTATAGGGCTTTTGTCATATTTTATTTTTATTTACGGTCTATATGGAGGAGTTCTCGGTGGCTGACACTACTAAAATATAGAATATGAAGCTCTTTTAAATAGTCTAGATTTTGAGTCTACTTTATAAAACTCAAAACTTATAAAATCTAGAAATAAACTAAAATTCATAAATTGAAAATACTAACTTTTCAAGATGCTCACTAGTTAGATACTTACTTCTCGTTATTTTTCAGAATATGAAGCTATCCAAACAGATAATAAAAATGAAATACAAGTATTATAGACTCAAAATGAGAACTCGAAAAATAAGTATAGCTACGTCCTCTACCTAAAACATCAGAGCTAATAATATACTACTTCATCCATTTTAAAATCTAACAAATTTTAGAGTTGATAATTTATCTCAAATATAATAATCTACCTCAAATTACTCGTCCTATTCTCAGGAATTGACTTTACCTAATCATGCATACTTATCCCATCGAGAAGGGGGTACGTATTAATATTTCCTACGACCTACAGCTGGAAGATATTTAGGTGAAGAAAACAAAACAAGAAAACTCTACCTTGTGGTAGGCGCTCGATCCCAGCCGCCGGTTGCACAGCCAACGGCGGATGGACCGACCGCTTCCTCCCCCCGTCGGCCGCGCGGATGGGTCGGGGTGCGGTACAGCCGTACAGGTGCGCTTCCCCGCGTTTGGACCACAGTCCACGGGCCGCCCAATCGCGGGTCACTGACAGGTGGGCCGCACCACCGCCCTATATAAATAGCCGCCGCCTCCCCTCCTCGCCGGGCGGAGCCGGAGCGTGTTGGGCCGCGTGCGGGTGCGTGCGGACGCGGCCGCGTTTCACCGTCGTTGAGAAGGGAAAAAAAGAGAGAAAGAAACGGAAATAAAGCCCTCTTCGCTTCGGTTCTCGCCACGGGTGGGGGGTTGGTGGTGGCTCTTCCTCCTCTCCTGCCATTCCTGCGTGTGCCAGAGCCACGCCGAGGCGGAGAGAGACCGGAGGGAGGGAGAGGGAGGGGGAGAGTTTCTTCTCCTACTCGTCGTCGTCCTTGCTTTGCTGTAAGATTGGCTGCTTCGTAGCCATGGGTATGTGCGCGAAACCCTGAACTGTTGCTCTTTCGTTTGTGCTCCGTCGGGTGGGTTGGGGTATGTTACAACCACATCGCGAGAGGTGACAGGGTAGGCGGTTAATGGTTATTGCTCTTTGTTGGCGATGTGTCGAATCCGAGGCTTGCTGTGGCCGTCGAGGCTTCCGCTCGATCGATTTCTTCGAAACATCGACCGGGGTTGCGCGGGCGGTTCTCGCTCTAAGTCCTTTCAATGAGGAAACGTTTTCCCCTTTCTGTTTGATTATGTATTGGAGCTATTTGGGTATCGGTGTTGCTGTTTGATATTTTTCTGTTGAGTTTTCGTCGCTTCGGTGTTCATCTTTGCGGGTGTTCGATAATGTAAATTCTGTGCTCTGATTTTGTCGCTAACATTTTGGTATGAAATTAGCTCAGTTATGTATGTGCAGCAAGCGGTCGATTTTTCTCCCATTTCTTGCCGTTGCAATTTTCGTTCCAATCGTGTATGCTCAATTGATTCTTGAAGCGCATTGCACGCGTTTGATTGGGAATTTCTAATGAGTTCCTCTCCGTTGTTGCAGCATTAGCAGATGGAGATTCGAGTTGTTCTTCGTGGGATAGCGACGATGAGTACCAGAAGTTCATCCATAAGATGAACCCTCCAAGGTGCCACCGGTTCCTCAGCACCCATCAATCTCAATACTGCAAATTATTCATTGCATTTGTAACCAAGTGATACATGTTTACTGAATTCAGGGTCTTGATTGACAACTCATCGTGCACGAATGCAACAGTTGTGCATGTAAGACATTGAAAAATTAAGGACTTTCTTGTTGTAAATGTTCTTGTTTGGTTGCTGAATGACTTTCTGTTTGAATTGTCTAGGTAGACAGTGCCAACAAGTATGGGATACTGTTGGAGGTAGTGCAGGTCCTCACTGAACTGAAACTCATAGTGAAGAAAGCCTACATATCATCGGATGGTGGATGGTTCATGGATGGTAGGATGAGATTCTTGTAACAGTTCCTTGAAATTGCTTATTTCAATATGTTGAATTTATTCTGACCTGTTGATTTTGTTATGTCAGTGTTCAATGTGACTAATCAAAATGGACAGAAGATAATGGATGATTTGGTACTGGATGAGATAGTAAATTACATCCGTAAGGTAGTTGATGTCATCCTAGCTTAGTTCTTGGTTTGTTCAGTGCTCAGCACGTTGAATCTGTCAATTTTCTGTGCAGTGTCTTGGGTTTGGTTCTTGCTTTCTTCCTTCACGACGGAGATCTCTTGAAGTGGAGCCTTCCTC
The DNA here is from genome assembly GCA_000418225.1 of Zizania latifolia. Classification (NCBI taxonomy): domain Eukaryota; kingdom Viridiplantae; phylum Streptophyta; class Magnoliopsida; order Poales; family Poaceae; genus Zizania; species Zizania latifolia. The sequence continues at coordinate 526,619 of KE372388.1, forward strand.
TGACTATACTTTGATAGAGCTAACTGGAACCGATAGGCCTGGTCTGCTCTCGGAAGTGAGTGCCGTGCTCACAAACCTGGAGTGCAATGTGGTAAATGCTGAGGTGTGGACCCATAACAAACGAGCGGCAGCAGTCATGCAAGTCACGGATATGAAAACAGGGCTGGCAATCTCAGATACAGAACGGCTTGGTAGAATAAAGGAGCGACTTTGCTATGTGTTCAAGGGGAGCAACAGGAGCCGAGACGCCAAGACAACTGTGACTATGGGGATAACCCAGACAGAGCGGAGGCTTCACCAGATGATGCTTGAAGATCGGGATTATGAAAGGTATGATAAGGATAGGACAAATGTTAACCCCAGACCAATGGTTTCGGTTGTTAATTGGCTCGACAAGGATTATTCTGTGGTGACAATTCGGTGCAAGGATCGACCAAAACTTCTCTTCGACACAGTTTGCACCCTGACAGATATGCAGTATGTGGTTTTCCATGGGAGTGTGGACTCTGAGGGCCCTGAAGCTTATCAGGTACCTCTCTGCCAACAACTCAGCCTCTAATTCCAACAGAACTATACTTAGACATGTAACCTATTGTTTGTTATCTTTCCATGGCTGGGAATAGGAGTATTACATTAGGCATATTGACGGGTCACCTGTCAACTCTGAGGCCGAGCGACAGCGAGTCATCCAGTGTCTTGAAGCTGCTATAGAAAGGAGAGTATCCGAGGTAATTGGACAATAGCTGCTCATGTTACTTTCTTAAGGGCGTTGATGTTACCTAAATGTTTAGTTTGCTTAGCCTAGTGTGGATAGGGACATCATTGGTGTCATGCATCACTGTAGGACGTAAATTGTGGTTGGAGAGCTGGCATTTTGTATTGTCTGCCACACTTCACTGATGAGTCACTGTCAATGTTTTGAGCCCTTTCCTTCTTGATGAAGCACATGTGTTTTACTCCAATATACGAGAGTGCTATTCACATCTAACTAATTCATGCGTGACAAACACAATTTGATTTCTGTACTTCATCCCAGTACAATAATAAGTTTATGTTGGGTATCAAAACACATGAATAATTACCAGCTTAAATGTGGACATGTGCATTTACTTATTTTTGTTAATTTGCCGACTTATTTATTCCAACAATTGCATATATTACTTGCAGGGGCTGAAGCTAGAGTTGTCGACAGGCGATAGAGTTGGACTGTTATCAGATGTCACACGAATCTTCCGTGAGAATGGATTGACGGTTACAAGAGCTGAAGTTTCGACAAAGGGTGACAAAGCTGTGAACACTTTCTATGTTCGTGATGCTGCTGGAAGCTCAGACGTCGAGCTGAAGACGCTGGAAGCCATACGCCAGGAGATAGGCCAGACAGTTCTTCAAGTAAAAGGGCATCCTGAGCACCTCAAATCGCCTCCTCAAGAGTCACCATCTAGGTTTCTCTTCAGTAGTCTGTTCAGACCAAGATCGCTGTATAGCCTAGGGCTGATCGGGTCCTGAGTTCTTAGGTGTCCACCCAATCAACAGATCAACAAGCATAGCATCCCTTTCAACAGTTCGTGGCAAACGTATACTCTCTGTCGTCTCAGTCCCAGGAATGGAAAATGATGCATTGATGCAGTTCTACCAGCATTCATCAGATGAAGATCGTGATGCATGAATAGAGTAGGTTCTGTAGAAGTGCTGGCCGCTGTACATCCATCTTCTATCGTAGAACTGTAAATATCCGCAGTGTCGCCAACAACGTTTACAAATTGCAATCACCGACCATGAATCCATGATTTCACCGATGTAAGCTCAGATCTTCTTCCTCCTCCAGTGGTCTGAAACATACTGTCACACCACCATGCAGCTGCTGATCTGTGTACATAAGCTGACGATGTCACTGATGACTCAAAGGAGTGCCACAATACTGTCATGGATGGATGGATGGATGGTGATGAGACGACGACAATGGCGTCCTTGTCGACGACGGTGACATGGCGGCTGCCATTTAGTTGCGTGCTGGGTCGGCGCACATGCCGAAAATTGGCACCAGCTCGGCAGGGGCCTACCCCTACCGGCCCCGGGCAGCAAGCCAGCAAGTTGGTGTGGAAATGGAGACCCCTCTTACCCTGCACTTGGGTGGGGTGATGGGGGGCATGCGGAGGCGTATGGGCATGTCTTTGCTACCCTATCTTCTAACTTAGCCGCTCATTCTGGGAAGCCACGCCAACTTTTGGTCTCACTTATGTTTCCTGCCCTGTCATGTCTGTTCCTCCATTAATTCCCTCTCTGCATCCTGGCTCCAGCTCGTAAACTTTCATGCCTTTCTTTTCTGTTCCGCTCGTGCATCCAGATTGACTTGTTCATCAGGACAGGCACTGGCCACTCTAATTTAACTAACTAGATAAACGCCAGTTAATATTCTGCTCTATCGGTTTAATAAGAAAAGGTGTTACCGTCCAAATTGTTAAATTTGCACATAACTGAAGATGTCAGGTACGAGTCGTTTTATCTTCTAACTGTATTCATCTTATGTTTCTTCTCTCTTTCCTTACTTTCTTGTACCTGCTCATCTCTGCCTCTTCTCATGTATCCCATGGAGTCCTTAAAGTTTTAACTGATCAATTTAATACAAAGCTCCATGTTCATACAGTTAAAGTAAAAATACAGGTGCCATCTTAAAAACGACAGATATAAAACAAGATATACACTAAGGTGTGCCTGCATTATTGCTTGTCCTGTAGCTTTTACAACAATTGAATATGCTTGTGCCGTAGTACCACCAGAATCTCTTCACGATAATAGGGGCAAGCTGGGCTGATGTGAGGTGTTAATGGCTGCAGACGTCTGTCATTACGATTAAAAGGTACACATTTACAGTGTGTCCCTAGCGGCTTATCTTGCAGCCCTTGTGGTTTTGCAGTACCTTGAGCTTATTTTGCATCCTCTCACATGCATGTCAGGGCATTTTTTTTAACTCGGTGAAAGTACATCCCAACTAACAAATTGCCATTGCTGCCAATCGTCACTCAGAGTGGCAGGGTGTAAGCTGTGACGATCTGCAGTGGGTTTCAGCAACTTTTCAGTGTGGCCTCAGATCGTGCTGCTGCCATGGCACACAGAACTTCCAATCATCTCTGAGCAGCTACAGGATTATGAGCTAGATCAGTCTACTCCCTCCTATATCCACAAATACAAGATTTTTTTTAATGTTTTTAAACAGACTAAGGTTGAAAAAAGACTACACTTTATTAAACTAGGGGTGATTGGAGGTAGGAGGCTCCATGTAAGATGGGGGAGAAAATTAAACATGTAGTGAAGATTTGCAGTTGGTTTAATCAAAGCTACAGCACCTAGTATCTTGCCATGCAAATGAAATTGTGAAAAAGCTGGTGTTTTCATAGGATGGGGACTTACACAGGCCAACATGATGATTAATTACTGAAACCAAATGGAATCCAACCAGACAAGTTGGAGCCTATCAGGGGCCAACAATATGCTGTGCCTCATAGGCAGAAGCTCTGCATAAACATGTAAGCGTCCAAGGGGAATGTAACTAAGCAACCTCTACATAAGCATGTCTTCTGCCCCTCTTTAGTCTTCTCCTGGTGGGCACTGCTTACATGTGGTGCTGTCTCACAATGCAGAGCTGTGCCGTATGATATCAAACATGTCCCTGGAGCGTGTTGAGAACACAAGAATTTAACGAAGAACAATATAGCCTTCGTAGCGATTATTAGTCACTGTATTGTTACGACTTCCATTATCTTTTAAAATGTATTGTTTAGATTCGTTGCACTATAAAATATTAAATTTGGTACTAGGTTACAATATTATGGGACGGAAGGAATGGTTACATAAAAATATTAGAAACAAATAGGAGTGCCTAGAATTTTTATCCACTGTCAAGACAGACACGAGCCATGGTGTTCCCTCCAACTTGAATTCAGATTTGGGTCTCCTAAAGTGGAGGATTGGCAGATTTTTGAATGCCCGATTCTGTTTGCAGCTGGGCTGACAGTGAATTGCTGTATTTTATACTCGATTCCATCGACGACTGGAAGCAGTTCAGTGGTGAGTGACTGAGTAGTGACAACAATGTGGCTGCCCTTTTCATGAAAGCATGTTCCACCCTATCGGTTATTGGTTTGTGGCTGAAAATGTCAACACAACACAAAAGAGAATGAATGGAAAGATTTCTTCTGAACACCAAGTAGTGCTGCTGATAATTGATCAACCCCTTGGATAAGCATTGTTCATCGGTTACCTTTCTGTCTTTTTATACTCTCCCATTAGTTACCACTGGTACAGAAAGTTACAAAAGTCTAACTGATTCTATGCTTGCTTGTAAGTGTGATACCAGCTGCATGGTAAGACCCAAGTCAACCAAGTCTTCAATAATTCAAAGCTTGCTTGTAAATGTGCCAAGTGACCTTCATGGTAAGCCCCAAAAGATTTGGTAACAGAAGTACTCTCTTGAAGCTGTTCTATAAGAGATTCTAGGACGAGTAGGTTAATTACACTTTACACACATAGCTCAGCGACAACTAAGTTACAAGATAAAAGTAGCACGAACTGGCCAGCTTTCGCCTGGTTATGGTTCAATGCCAATATAACCGAAGCTGTCAATTAATCTGGCAATTTTTGCATGGTTTGTGCAGTACATTACGAGATTAGTTATCACTACGGTCCATACAAATATATGGTTAGAGTTAATAACACAAGTAGTAGGAGATAAAGACATGGTTAAGGATGTTTATTTCTATTTCACATGTGATGGTTTAAAGATGATACACGAGGCTATAGCAATAAAAAACAATTTTAAATTTGAATTTAAAATATTTGTCCAGTTTATTCTGGTACCGGTTACCGGCGGGCTACCACCGGCATTCAGAACCTTGGATCTAACCATTGTGCTGCCTTTCCAAAGTACATACTGATATTTCTGTAACACTTTACCTCTGTAGATTCTTTCTTAGCATAAAAACTTTATACTGATGGCCTTGGTTATGTGATTTAAAGGGCTTGTTTGGCACATAGGAATCAAATGAAAAATAAATGCCTATACCGAACACACAAACTAGAAAGAAATATATTTCTCTGAACTTTCTGTGAGAGGAGTGTTTCTCTAAGACTTCACCTCTGCAAGTTCTTCCTCAGCCTTAACAATTTTGCTTGCTCCTTCTCCAGCTAGTTGTCACTTGTCAGATAGCTACTCTTCTCGGCCGGACTTGGAACAATTGTTCCATTGCATTGAACTTATTATCCCTTTTTCTCAGAGAAAAACAGATCCCTAGTGGACATAACATTTGTTACATAGCCCATTCAACAGAAGCGCGTACGGTACGGGCAATGGCTAGCTAGGCATGTAGATCTTGAAATGAAATGCTGATGACCTAAATCCAGTTGTTGATCAATCCGGCCTTGCAATCCACGTGGGGGATCTCCGAAAGTTCCTTTCGCTCGGACTATTGGCAAGACAACGACACCTTAACCGAAATGAAAAAAAGAGGTACAAATGCAACGGCAAATCTTCCAAGACGGGTACACAAATAATTTGTATTGCAAGAACGCTCGATCCACCCGTCCCTTTGTGCGCACTCCAATTGCTGTGTGACTTCTTGGCTCTCTGGCTTATGATCAAAGAACAATTTGCGCAAAATTTCGCTGGATTTACTTCACCTATGGTCTGCAAGAATTTACTTCAGCTGGTTAGAAAAGTTGAACCAAACACTAGCTAAATTTATTACTTTAAGATTTCTACACTTGCTAGTTGGTCAACACATCGAGTCTCTCTACAACTCTACATGATATAAATGAAATCGCTACCAATACACTTAAAACATTATCGACAGTTTTCTGAGGAGCGAGGTGTCGTCTGTGTCAGACCCTAGCTCGTAGGTTCATTTTGGTAGGTAATGCAAGTTGACATAGGATCATACATCATCTAGAGGCTCAAGGGTGCATCTAGTTTAGATGTTCTTGTCATTATTGCACCAATGGTGCTGTATCCTGCACAATGCAGCCTACCTAGGACCGGTACCAAGCTACATACACCTTGTGATTCTTTTTTGTGTGGTTGATTGGATTTGGATGAATAATCGTTCGACCATGACCGGTGCAACTTGTATTGCGGCAGCTTCTTGTACCTCTTGGAAGCTTCCTTATTGGGATATCGTCTACAGATTGCTCACGAGAAACATAGCCTTGATTCTGTCGTACTGCAGATTGATATGGAATGAAATACTTCGAACATTTTTCTTTGAGGAAATCGTTGTAACATGTCTCTGCACTACATTTGAAAGAGAAATATTACGAGAGTTATTTATTTAGTCCTGCAAGGTTGATACAGGTATGATTAACTTTTTTTTATTGTGTGCGTGTTTGTTACGAACATTATCAGTAGTCATTGCTAAAAAGCTGTCATTGTTCATGTATATCATAATATGGATTCATATCATACTGTGCATCCATATGCCTAGAGATGGCAATTGTGCCCGATTACTCGTTTACCCGTGGGTAAAAACCATATGATATGTCACAATCCTTGCCACCACTTGACTGTATACTTTAAAGTTTAATCTGATTGCTTAAAGCACTTCCCAAATCATAATTGTTGATCGGATGTCTCAGCAGAACCTGATTAATGCTTAGGTTTGCTCTTCTCCTTCAAATCCAATTAATAACTGGTGCTTGGATATTACGGGCTGGAGATTTTTTTTGCTTCAAATCCAAACAGATCACTTCAACTATATTTGCTCAACTGCATCAGAGAATAGCCATTTTTCTTGATGCAAACTGCTCGTCAAATTTCGGCAAAAACATTTCCTGTTCAGCCGTTCTTGCCGGATGATTTCCTTTGCCTACACTGTTTCGTCGGCAAAATAAAATTTCCATCTTTTCTGGAGAAACAGGAAAGCGTTCTGTGTTCCGGCTAGCGACCGGCACGGCAACGTGTCTCCAAGAGAGTAAGAGACACACGAGGTCTCTTGTCACTCACGTCATCATGCTCATGCTTGTGAACAGGCAAGCAGTGGAGAAAAGTGCAGAACTTTTCATGTCTCGCTTTAACCTGCCGACCAGATCTGGATCTAAGCTGCAAGTACTTTGCCTAAGCATAGATTCAACATCAGATGATTTATGATTACTCTTTACTACATTGTCAAACTGTGACAGCTAGGTGTTGAAAACCTTGGAAAGCTGGATAGTTATCTGTATAACTGGCCACGGACCTGAATGCCTCATGACAACCTGCTAACGTCTTCATGGAATGTATAAGGTAATGGAAACATTTAATGTAAGTAGACAATAAAAACATAAGAACAGTTAAGATAATGTGATGCACTGATATGATTCTGACTTTCTGGTACGAGTTTTTGTCAGAATAATTAGTCATGAGCAAAACAAGCTGTTTGTGCAGCGTACAGTTTTTGTTCAGTTCACAGGTTAGCTGATTCCTTAGTCATCGACCATACTGCTATTAAATACTTACATGCATTCAACCACGAGCTCAGATGATGATCATGACAAAAATTTAAGTATTTTCCAAGCAAAGGAGAAATATAAATATTTAACTTCCTGAGATTCTACAACGGAGCAAGGTAAACAAGGAGATATTCTGTTGATTCAGTTACATGGATTATAACATGTATGCAACTCAGTTTCAGCACAGCAAAATGATTTTGATTTCCTTCATCAAATGAGCTGAGTTCATACTGTATGAAGAGTACAGAGCTGTTTATACAAAGAGAAGGGGAAGCTTCTTCACCAGTACAAAACACAATATTCTGGAAAGAATGTAACACCAGCAACTCTAGACAGCTGAATTGGCAATTCCTAACATCTCAAAAGTTGAGCCATTGATCCAACAACTGTGTCTCTTATCCAGATGATCTGGTTAGACTGCTAAAATTTACAGTCCAAA
>KE372388.1:543968-557966 GCA_000418225.1 Zizania latifolia
AGTAGAAGTATGTAAGGATGTTGAAGTGAGAAAAATGCTGTTTAATGGGCCAAAAATCTCTGTGGAAGCTTCGATTTAATCCACCCATGTTTTGGGCCAACCCTGTAATTACTTGTCATTTTTTCGAATGAAACATTTTTTAGCAAGTTTATCAGTTCTATTTCTGTACTGCCCGAAATAATGAGTATATTATTTTATTAAATCCTAATATAATATACATATATTAGCTGGTACGGAAGCATTCTATTTATAGAACCAAACCAGAATACACCCAAAAAGCCTACTACAGAATAAACCCAGAATAGACCCGGTATATCAGTTGTTGTAGCTTCACCGTTAATGCCAACATAGCAACATAATAACAGTGATTCATAGTATTGCATCTTAAGGCGAAATTGTAACATGAACCATGCTTCAAAATTAACCAAACCCAAACGCTAAGTGCGGGATTTTGCAGGATCTGAACTAAATAGTAGAATTTCTATGTTCGGAATAGGGTTGGCAATGCATCGACAAGGCCAGGGACCTGCTAGGGACCCGCCCCTACAGGCCGGGTTCGGGTTAAATTTTCAACCCACGGGTTTATCGGATCGGGGCCCCACATCATGTCGGGTTCAGATCCGGGTCTATCATTTGTCCCACGGATCTCCACGGGTCCCTCGCAGACCAATAGAAAGGATGCATCTTGGCCGTGGCAGCAGATATTTTTCTTGCCTCAGCGCGTCCTGCCCTAGTGCCCATGCCCAGGCCGCCGCACACTGCAGCCACTGCCCATAGGCGGTTGCGGTAGCTCGCTGCAACCCCGTCGGTCGCCGCCTAAGCCTCGCCAGGCATCGCTGATGCCCTGCCGCCATGCTCCTGAAGACCGAAGCCCCGCAAGAAGCCCCGTTGCTGAAGCCCCAAAGCCTAAGCCCCACCGCCGATTGGCCGATGCCCTGCCTCCCCGCCCCCAAAGGCTGAAGCCCCGTCGCCGAAGCTCCGCCTCCAGCTAGATCCGCCGTCGAAGCTCCGCCTTTGGCTAGATCTGTCACCATGGCTGCTCCGTCGACCGAATCCACCGCCACCGTCAGATTCATGCTCGGGCACCGACGGCCAGACCTTCTGTTGTGGCCCCTCCGCGGCTCCGTCGCCGCCGACCGCACGCCCGCACCCCGGTTTGTTGTGTCTTGCTGCCCCTAAAGCCCCAAAAGTCAGGTGTTCCAGGTCTGAGTTCAGGGCAAGATTTCTATCCGTGGGTATGGTCGGATCAGGTCTGAGCAGGGACGGGTTCGAGTTCGGTATTATCAACCCAAACCTGACCTGACCGTTGCCACCCTAGTTCGGAAGAAGCTAACTAGCACAGGTCGAACTTGTCATTTCTCAACTAAGGCCACCTTTCAAGCTTCAATGCAACATCTTGGCGGTGGCGGCGGTGACAGCTTACATCCGGCATCGGAGGAAGGCCACGACGAAGAGCGCGACCGGCAGAACGGCATACACCGCAATGCCGCCGTGAACGTGAGAGAACAAGCCACCCGTGGGCAAGGGCGTGCTGGAGACCTCGACCGAGGAGTCTGCTGCTCCTCCCATGGCAGCCGCGGCGGCGGCGGCGGCGGCGGCTTCTGGGAGATTCTCGACGACCTTGTTTCCGTCCGTGACGAGCCGTCCGCAAAGATCCCATTGCCAGCCACGGCTGCGAGGCCTCAGCCGTGGACCCGGCCACGCTTTTAGCCGCGTCGGGAAGATTCTCGACGGCGACGGCAATCGCCGCGAGTAGCCACCCATAAAGGCCATGCAACACCTCCGCCGCCATTTGCAGCCATGGCTGCGAGCCTTCTACCGTGTACTGCGCAATGCTGTTAGCCGCGTCGGGAAGATTCTCGACGGCGGCAGCAATCGCCGCGAGCAGCCACCCATAAAGGCCATGCAACAACTCCGCCGCCATTTGCCGCCATGGCTGTGAGCCTTCTACCATGTACTGCGCAATGCTGTTAGCCGCGTCAGGAAGATTCTCGACGGCGGCAGCAATCGCCGCGAGCAGACACCCATAAAGGCCATGCAACAACTCCGCCGCCATTTGCCGCCATGGCTGCGAGCCTTCTACCGTGTACTGCGCAATGCTGTTAGCCGCGTCGGGAAGATTCTCGACGGCGGCAGCAATCGCCGCGAGCAACCACACATAAAGGTCATGCAACAACTCCGCCGCCATTTGCCGCCATGGCTCGGAAGCTTGAAACACGGACACCGCCACTCTCTTGGCCACCGACGCGGCGACCGGGAGATTCTCCACGGCCACGCCTCTTGCAGCGACCAGCCAGGACCAGAGGTGTCGCAACAACCACGCCATTGAAGCACCCACGGCCTCCCTTGTCACGGCCGCCGGGAGCATCTCCATGGCGAGCGCTTGGGCCCGGTGCGCCGCGCCGGTGACGACGGCCGAGAGGTTGGCAACGGGGACGACCATGGGCCATGGCTCATAGGCTTGCTATACTGACTACTGTGCTGCTCGTGTTTCGTTTTTATCGAGGAGACAGTGAAAAGAAAAGAGAGCCGAAAGGCGAAAGCCGCATCGCACATTCGCACAGCCACTGAACCGGGTGAGTCGCTGAGCAGTTGGGTACAACTTACGAGGCGCGCAGCACGTCCAGCCAGCCAGGCGCCCGGCACCAGCCCCCAAGCGACAGCAGGCAGCAGCGGGCTTGCATGCGCATGCGCGAGGGCGGGCGGATGCTGACCAGCGCCGTTGACCAGCCCGGACGCGACGCCCTTGACCAGCGCCTGATACTGAGTTGCTGACGCCCGCCCCGCTTCTGCGCAGGCTGCACTGGTGTGCGACCACGACAGCCCAGCGGCCATCCTCGACAACGACGACGTGCTGCCGACACCGCCCTGCTTCCACTGGATATTAAACAATCAACTTGCCACGTATTTTTAGTAGTTCTTCTAGGCCATACTCCACGACTCTTAATTTTGCCCTAGAAAACAAAACAAAAAAAATGAATCGGCCCTCTAGGAGTTCTCCAACCTCTCCCCATGATCCTAGAACTAGTCTCCACTGCCCTGACAAATAAGACAGATACATGTGACATGTTGTGGAGTTCTCCAACCACTCCCCGTGATCCTACATTTTGCATACTCGTCTATCCAGATCATACATCATTAAATGATGTTGATTTTTAGTATCCAGTAGGTAGCGTCATGACTCACGCCTGAACAAGTAAACCACCATGTTGATAGCTCCTTTAAAACTATGCAACCACTATCTAAAGCTTAATTTAGGCGATAAATATGCCCGGCTGGCCTTCTCCCCTGCAATCCCCCAGCCGCCCGAACCTCCTCCAAACTAAAGATCGATGTCCATCTCTCCAGATTCACCATGGAGAGGTTGTGCGGCTGCCTATCCGCAGCCTGTAGACGACGAGAGAGCCGCTCAGTTTCTACAGCAAACTGTTTACAACTACAACTGTCGGATGGCAGCTTCGCCATTGGACGACATCATCTACAGGAGCAGCGACGGGGAAGAAGATGTCACCCGCCGTGTGTTTCGCTGGGACACGGCTTATTACCAAGAGATCTTTGCAAATGGATTCCAAGCTAGGCGCCGAGAAGGCACTCCCGACGAGACCTACTTCGATCTGAATCACTACGTGCATCACGGAGGAGGTAGGCCGCTTGATTCAACCAGGCCTTCGACGCACGCCTTCGTTAGCACCACCCTGAGTAGCCAGTGGCGTCCCAACATTACTCTCGGTCCCGGGGATCAGATCGAGGTCTATCGTTACGAGATCTATGCTCCTGGTGGCATTTGGGTTAGAGAGACGCTTGGCGACCTGTACCGCTACCCTGCTCAAGACGAAGTTGCCTTCGTCGCTGGCATTGCGCGCCAGTACGTCCGCTCCGCTCAGCTGTTCACTGCCACTGGTGAAGCTAAGTCAAGGTTAGGCTGCTACTTACTTGGTCATCTTAGCGTTAAATTTACAAATTACTCAATCTAATACGTGCTCTTGCAGGTTTCCGAGATGGAGCATTGCAGACCGCATAATAAGATTAAACGGGCGTTTCAATCCGCAGTCGCATCCGTCCAGGTCGCTCCGCATCCAGAGGCCTGTGTTTGACTACCGTGCAGAGAATGGCACGAGCCTGCCTCTGTCCATGAGCACCTGGATACCAAGGGCGACGCTGCTGAGCGTGAGCGACACAAGCACCAGTGACTGGTACGCCGGCGGCGTGGCAGATTCGCCGAGCTACATAAACGCTGCGTTCCGTTCATCCGTCAGCGACGAAGCGTATTTGTTCATGAAAAACGAGTACGTAGCGCTGAACTATGCTCCCGGGTCAACGGACGACTTTCTTGTGAATGGGGGGCCGCATCGCATCTGTGATGGGTATCCGTCGCTTGCCGGCACGGCGTTTGGTGAGCACGGAGTTGACTGTGCCTTTGACTGCGACCGTGGCAACGAGGCGCTCATCTTCTCCGGGAATCTCTGTGCCCGCTTCGACTATGCACCGGGAACGAGGGATGGCAGGATACTCGATGGTCCAATGCCAATCACCGCCATGTTCCCCTTCTTCAGCCGCACCGTGTTTGCGGGCGCCATTGACGCTGCATTCCCATCGACGGCCAGCAACGAGGCGTACCTGTTCAAAGGCGACAGCTATGCGCTTATAAACTACGAGTCCAAGACTTGCATGGGCATCCACAAAATCACTCAGGGCTTTCATAGCTTGGGAGACACCATCTTCCAGAGTGGACTTGACGCAGCTTTCGCTTCTCATCGGATGAATCAAGCTTACATTTTCAAAGGAGACCAATACGCGCTTATCAACTTCGTCCCAGGTTCAAATGACGACTACATCGTTGGCGGCGTGAAGCCTATCGCCCCCAATTGGCCCTCTCTTCGTGGAATGTTGCCCCGCCCAAATCGTGGGCTTGATGATCATGCTCACCGTAACCAAGCACAACCACCTGACCGAGGCCACGATGAGCTCTAAGGGTACAGTTCGTATGTATGTTGCTATCGGAATAAAGACGTCGTTGAGGATGTGCGTGTTAAGTTAAGTGTTGAATTGTGTGAATATTGGTTCTATTGTATCGAGTCTCAAGGCCGATATATATACAACCAATATTCACATCTCTTCTCCTCTCTCATAAATTCAATATTTTATCGGAGTGGGATCGCATCTAGCATCACTCAACACATCCGTTGCCTCGCCCGGAAGGCCGGAAGTGGATATTGATCCGGTTCCGGGAGCAGCCATCTACATGCGGATGTCACCCGCCGCTCAGACCTGGCCCCGGTGGCTGCCGTCGATGACGTCTCTCTACGTATCGTGTATCATGGCCCTTTTACTGCCACCGATGTGTAGGCAGCTGCCTGGACGCCACCTCACGGAGACTGCTCCTGCGCCTTGCGACTACCACGCGTTGGCCACTTGGCCCATACTCTTTATCTTGTCATCTCTTGTCCAATTGCTGCTATCTTTGTCTCTCTCGTTCCTATACGGCTATACTTATGTGCAGGGTCACATTATGGCCAATAACGACTCTGATAATCCCATTTACTAGTAGGGTTTGATAAAATCATTCATTTTCTAAAAATTTCGCTGTTTTTTGAAAGGAATTAATGGAACTTCAGAATTGAGATCGGCAATTACGAAAGGATTGGAAGAATTGAACTTCGGAAACGTAACATGATCGAGCTTTTCTCCTAGAACACAAATAGAACAAAAACAGGGGAATGAATGCCGGAAACAGAACAATGGCGTGGTTAACTAATTAATCAAATTAAATAGTTTTAATCGTGGAATTTTTATTAATAAATAACTTGTCTTCTCAAACACTTGATAAATTAACAACCGTTAGAGACAAATTGTTCAAAAGAATAATGCATTCATCATATATATATACATACATACGCGTACAGTTCGTTACATGTACATGTTCTTGATCTCGGTGATAATTTGATAAACTCAACAAAACTAGCCCTAGACTTGCAAGGTATAGTATACGAGGATCAAAACCTGCACCTGCTTAGCTAACAGTCGTAAACTCGTAAAGCAAATCAGAAAGCCCGGCCAGTAGGAGAGGGCACAGGGACACGAGGAGATGATACGATCAAGTCACGGAACCACGTGAAGTCGGCCGTGGGGACGAACAAGCTGGGCACGCCGCCGTTGTTGGAGGAAACTGCCTGCTCTGGACATGTTGGCTGCAGGGTGCCGGTGCCGGCGGGATCGGCCGCTTGCTCCACCGTCTCCGGGTCCGGGCCTAGCAATTCGTCAACAGTGGTTCCCATGGCTAGTGCCGCGATCACGTCCATTTCCGAGCGAGGACCGTATGCTGTCTGCACCATCTCGACGCGGGCGTCGACCTCCTGCTCCGGCGGCGCCACATCCATCTCCTCGATATGGTGGTCATCTTGGGTGGCGAAGGGATCGCCCGTGACGAGTTGAAGCTTCGAGCCCTGCACCTCCTCTATGCTCCAATGCGGCCGCACGCTCGCCGGCGCCTCCGGGTGGTTGCCGTCCGCCTTCCTCTTGGAGGAGACGGAGATAGACGGTGAAAGAACCTGCGTGGAAGGTGGTGCCTCCGCGGCGGGCGCGCGAGGTGACCGGTAAACCTTGCAGATCACCTCGCTGTCCTGATGATCGTCGAGGCCGAACTCTGCCATGCACCACCCGAGCCGGGTGAAGCCTCGCTCCGGCGGTGACTTCTTGATTCCGTAGGAGAGCTTGCGGACGTAGCCAACGCGGCAGCCTTGGTCGTCAAGAACGTCTTTGTCGCGGCCTTCCGAGTGCCAGCAGCAGCCGTCGCCCACGGCGCGCTGCCTCCTCCCGCCGCCGCGCGCTCCCTTGTGCCGGTTCGCAGGGCTGAAGAAGTACCAGACGCTGTCTTTCCCCTTGCAGCCTGGCGCGGGCAGACGGCTGTCGACGAGGAGCTCGGGGACAAGCGAGTAGGCGTCAGCGACGTAGAAGAAGCGGTCGTCGAAGGTCTCTCCGGCGACCCTGGGGCGCAGATAGCCGGTGATCAGGTGGTGATCAGCCGGGAGGAATGCGTAGCCAGCCGAAGGGCGCGGAGCAGCCATGATTGATAGATTCGGCGGATTGGTGTCGTCGGCTGGATGGGGACGGGAAGAATGGATTAATGGCTGCGGCAGCACGAGCACCCCGCCTTATATCATTGCGTGGTGTATTCGTGTCTTATTCGGACTTCCGAATTACTCAATCGGTGACTCCGTGTTATACTGAAGGCTCGCTACGGTAGCTAGCGAACTTCACGGCGGCGGCGTGGGCCGGGCCGGCGGTTGAGAAGGTGGATGGAAGGTGCTCGGGCGCGGCTGTTTTGGCCAACAGAGGACATGCGGCCGGCTACAGAACGAAGGAAGGAGGAAGATGAACAGCGCCGCGGGAACGAAGGGAGGAAAAAGAGAAAAAGAAAAATGTAGAGGGGGAAAACGAAAAAGAGGAGGGGGTTTTCTGGAAAATTTCCAAAAATGGAATTTGAGGGATTTTTCAAGTGGATTTGGGTTTTCGGAACTTTAGGAAATTCTGGATTTTTTGCGGAATTTTAGGGATTTCACGGCTTGAAGGAATCGGCGAATCTGAAAGGAATTAATGGGACTTCAGAACTGAGATCGGCAATTATGAAAGGATTGGAAGAATTAAACTTCGGAAATGTAATATGATCGAGCTTTTCTCCTAGAACACAAATAGAACAAAAACAGGGGAATGAAAGCCGGAAACAGATCAATGGCGTGGTTAACTAATTAATCAAATTAAATAGTTTTGATCGTGAAATTTTTATTGATAAATAACTTTTCTCTCTCTCACACACACAAGCGTACAGTTCGTTACATGTACATGTTCTTGATCTCGGTGGTAAACTCAACAAAACTAGCACTAGACTTGCAAGGTATAGTATACGAGGATCAAAACCTGCACCTACCGGCCGAGTTCGGCCTCGACGATCATCAGGACAGCGAGGGAATGGGACTTTATAAAACAACTTATATTTGGTAAAAAGTTAAGAAGACTAAAACAACTTATATAAGAAATCTGATGGACTATAAAGTAAATATGTACATTTCTGCAAGTATGAAGAATATGATCATTCATAGACAAAAATAATATGGTGTTATGTTTGTCAAATTGTGAAAGGAAATGGAATAGACATCCATAGTTGAGTACAGTTCTAATTCATTCATCATTCAAGATGACGTATAACTTTGACATCAGTTAAAAACAACAAAACTTGTGTGCATGGTGAAAGAAAATTGTCTGTCTGTACCCCACTGGAATTGAATGATCATCTGGCCTTGGAGCACTCTGGACAAAAGAAGTGGCCTTTAGATCGGCACTTTGTGCAAGGAACCAAGTTACTTGTCTTTCTTTCAGCTCCAAGTGATTCATAAACATCATCCAGTATGTCAAATGTGAATATTCCTCCTTTCCTAACAGAACCTATTCCTTTGCATTGTGGACATGCTACAATCCGAAGATCGCCGCACCTCTTGCACATGCCTAATGACCTGTCAATACACATGTACATTTATTAAACAAAATGAGGATGCCTGAGTTAACTTTTTAAGAATAACTTGGTATGATGAAAAAAAAATCTGTGCAGGAGGTCCTTTTGTTGTTCTGCAAATGAAGGCTGACTAGCCCAAAAGAATGCACAAAGTATGAAAGTAAGGGCTTCTTAACAATACAGTATCAGAACACACAGTTTTCCATAAGAATACACAAGCAAAGAAAATTTCTCTGTAGGAAAATAAATAAAATACTTAGTTATGCAGTTCATCCCGCCATGTCTTAATCCTTGAATCCAAGTAATCTCATATTTGCCTGACAACCTCATATTTTTTTTAACAAAACGTTCGTGGTGCTTCTGTTGGCAAAGCTAAATTGTCTAAATTGTTTGCCACCCACATAACATGTGTTTTCAAGAGTAAGCACCTATCAGCATTTCAGTGGGAGAACACACGCCAAGCTGTTGAGAATCTGACGGTGGCTACCTGAATAACTAAGGCCACAAAAATGAAGTCTGCCCATACTAGCTATCGAAAACACTGAAGTAGACTAATCAATGGTGTAAACGAATTAACAACAATGTGACCGCCATAATGTTATTTCCAACATTTCTGTTGTTTGTTGCTTCATGTTCAACAAGCATACCACCGAAATGATTGATGAATTGCACAGCATAAATCAGATTCGTGTTCGAGTGACGCTGAGGGACTAAACAGTATTTGGGGTTAGACTGCAGAAGAAAAAAGAGGAAATTACATTCTCTGCGAGGTGGCGACGAAGCCGTCGACTCTCTGGGCGGCGATGGTGGCGCAGACCAGCAGGGCTCCCACCCCGAAGCCGGCGATCTCGCTAGCAGTCAGCCCCTCCATGCTCGGATGCCCCCCTCTCTCCAACCCTCTCTGATGCTCCTCCCAGGTATTGTGCTAAGTGAGATTCCCCAATAAACCGCGAAAATTAGCTGAGAAGCGATAGCTTCACCCAACAAAGCGCAAGCTAGAAATTGACGATAACATGAGAAACGAATGGCAAATCAACAAGAATGGGAGGCGTGATCAACGTACCGGGGGAGAAGAGAAAGGAGTAGCAGAGCGGCAGGAGCACGGTGGTGGTTGGTTTCCAAGTCCGAACGGATAACTGAGGCTCTGAACTTATCTCCTTCCTGTGCAATTACATTCTTACCCTCCAAGGAGGAACGGAACGGTGCTATACGTGTTCAGCGATCCCATCGCGATCGCCGGAATCGCATCATCTGCAGAAATCGGCGCCGGTGCATCCTGGATTTGCAGCCGGGCGAGGCGAAGCGGCGGTGACGGGCTCCGGTATTGTAGGACGCACCGTGGCCATAAGGCATAAGTGCCCCTCACCCACGACGCGATAAAAGCATTTTCAATGACTGGTCATACCTGGATAAAAAATTGATTGATCACCATTAGAACGAATCGATTTATAGTAGAGAGAAAGAATCGATTCTCCTATATAATTTGATTTACGTTGAATTAACAAAGACAAAAAAAACAACGGAGAACAAAAGGAAAAATGGTGCATGCCTCTCTTTACCGTACATAATTTGACGGTGGGAGCAACAAACCGATCTGTTGGCCATATGACTCGATTGGTGTATAAAAAATAAAACAAGGGGCACCTCACAAACAAGACAGGGAGATAGAAATTAAAATACATTCTATCGGCAAGGAAAAAAATCCAACATAACAAACAGATGCAGTAACAACCGATCTGTAAGCTGAAGGCTCAGCCTCGTGGTCGCCGTCTCTTCTTTGCCCTCCTCCGTCATCGCCTGCACTCGTATACGTGTACAACCGATCAAATTCTTCGCATCTGCATGCTAATAAATTCGATAGCTAGCTCTATTGTTAATTACAC
Source organism: Zizania latifolia (assembly GCA_000418225.1). Lineage (NCBI taxonomy): Eukaryota > Viridiplantae > Streptophyta > Magnoliopsida > Poales > Poaceae > Zizania > Zizania latifolia. The sequence continues at coordinate 554,358 of KE372388.1, forward strand.
ATTAGATAAAATCCACACATCCCTATTGAAATACACTTCAAAATTTCCAATCTATCAGATGCGAGATGGCATCATACACATCTATCCTCTGTGTCATCTCCCCGTGGCCAAGCAAAGCGACAACCTTGTTTAGCTGAGCATGCCAATGGTTTGGTCGGATGCTCAGCACAAATTAAGCGGCCAGCATCAACATGCCCAGGTTTGAGATCAATTGCCTTCTGAAACTCCTGAACCACAAAGTTGCCAGCATCCATATTCCATCCATAGCTCTGTTCTGGTGTAGTGCGAGATGTTGTATTGATTCAATCCATATTCAACTTGATTGTAGCATGAGATGTTGTGTTGATTGTAGCGTGAGATGGTGTTGATTATAGTTTTATTCGTTTCTTCACTCCTACATTTTTTTTAAAAAGATACCCATGTTCTAAAAAAACTGTTGCATCGCTACAATGTGTATCCAATTAAATCTATACCATTACAAGGTAGACCTATTATGGTCTTAATGTTGCAAATATTTTTTTCCGACTAATGTGGTAATTTCTAGATCACGAGAGCGAATGTAGCGGTTTCTTTTCACCGTGGTTTAGTAATACTCCCTCCGTCCATTTATCGGACTCGTTTTAGGGTCGTGTGCAGTGACCAAGGGGGGCCGGTGGATCCCCGATTGCCATTAAATCGCGGCTTTCCTTTAACTCCGCCGGCGACTGTTGAATTACCGAGTAAATACTCTGCTAATCCCGCTCCAAACGCCGTTACCGTGCGCGCCAGGCTCCTTTCCTTTTCTTCTTTGCCCAGCAACGCGATTACCGCGCGATTTCCTTTCCTTTTCACCATGCCCGGCATCGCGCGCGCAATTCTCTTCCTTTCCTTTTCTTCCTTGCCACGCGATGCCTTCAGTTTTAGTCGCTGCAACCAAAATTGAAAAGCAGATTTCTTTTGCCGCCAAGTGCCCATCGACAGACATCTCACCTAGCGTTGCACGGTCTATATAAGACGCCCAGTAGGAGTAACTATCGGTATTCAGATGTCAGATCACTGAACCCTTCCATCTTTCTCTATCTCTCATTCATGCTGTAGCATACCAACAATGCCCGGGATAGAGATCGACTTGAACCAAAATCCACCAGAATCAGCCTTAGATAATCTCGTAGATTGGGATGACATAGGGGAGTGGGATGGCCCTGCCAATGAACTCGAGTATGACATGGTCTAGAATGATGAATATCAAGGTGATTAGTTAACCATGATCCACGATGTGTTGTGTCTTCCTTCTGTGTATGATCTGAATTTTTTTTGGTGTCCGTGTTCCATGTCATAGGTGATCAAGATAGAGATGGACGAACTGAAGGAGTGCAAGTACCTGCTGCCGATAGCCAAGGAGCAGATGGAGATCAAGATGATGCTGCAGCAGATGGCGTGCAAGCAGAGGGTCTTTCAAATGGTGATTTTCAGTTTCCTGTCTTAATCCTTTTAGATCAACTACCTGTGTTTTTTTTGGCATTTAGTTAAAAAATTTCAGTGATTTGTTGGTTGGATCAGGTTCAGTTTTCAGATATCTTCAGTCATGTGTCGGGTTCAGGTTCAGTTTCAGCTATCTCTACTAATCACAGTACATGCTTCTAGTTTACAGGTTCCAATAATAACAAACGAAGGTTCTACTCGGATGACTTAAAGATCGCCATATACCTAGAGCTATTGGCAAAAACTGATCCTCCTATTCTGCGCCGCGGGGTTTTAAAGGGAGTTGCACGAAAATTTGATGTGCCTCTAAGAGTTGTGCAGTCCATTTGGAAAAATGGACAAACGGGTGGAATAAATGGTGTTGTGAATAGATGGTCTAAGAATTGTGGTAGGAAGAGAATAGAAATAGACTTGGAATCCATAAAAGACGTTCCTCTTAGTCAGCGCATCACTTTTCAGGATCTTGCTAATGCATTGGGTGTCAAGAAGAGCACACTTCATAACCGTTTCAAGGAAGGCTATTTTCGTCGGTACACTAATGACCTCAAGTTTAGCTTGACCGATGAAAACAAGAAGGCCCGCGTCAAGTATTGTTTATCCATGCTGAATGATTAGTCTTTGTCTTTTAAACCAATGTACAATGTCATGTACATCAATGAAAAGTGGTTCTATAGGACTCGTAGGAACCAAAAATATTACCTTGCAAATGATGAAGAAAGACCACAACGAGCAATTAAAAGCAAAATTTTTATTGAGAAGGTGATGTTCCTAGCTGTGGTTACGAGGCCTAGATTTGATGACGATGGTCAATGCATTTTTGATGGTAAACTAGGCATTTTTCCCTTTGTGAAAGTAGAGCCAGCAAAGAGATGGAGCGGAAACAGGGACGCAGGTACTAAAAATTACAATTTTTTTTGCATATCCTGCATGAATCATGACTCTTATTAACAATGTTTACATCTGTAGGTACCCTTGTAACAAAAGCCACGACGTCGGTAACAAAAGAAGTTGCTGAGATTTCCTTGCGAACAAGGTTCTACCCGCAATCAAAGCAAAGTGGCCTGCAGAAGAGAAAGGATTGCCCATATACATACAGCAAGACAATGCTAAGACTCACATTGATGTGAATGACCCTGCATTTGTTCAGGCCGCCCAAGCAGATGGTTGGGACATTAGGCTCACATGCCAACCTCCTAATTCTCCTGACCTTAATGTATTGGATCTCGGTTTTTTTGCAGCAATTCAGGCATTGTTTGAAAAGGGAACACCAAACAACATTAACGACATTGTGGCAAAGGTTGATAAGGCGTATCAGGACTATCCTATGCAAAGGGCCAACCGTATTTTTCTAACCTAGCAGGGTTGCATGATGGAGATCATGAAGCACAATGGAGGCCAGCACTACAACATCCCTCACATGAAGAAGAAAACTCTAGAGCTGCAAGGACGTCTTCCAACTACTCTGAGTTGCCCTTTGCAACTTCACAATCAAGCCATGCAGTTCGTCGCTAGTTAGAATTAGAAGTCATGTATGATGCTTTTTTTGTCGCTTCGGTTCGAGTAATGGAAACTGCAAGCAATAACACAGCATCATTGGCGTCCTTCTCATGGCGTCCATACAAGAGAGGCAATAACACAGGGAACATCAAACTAGAGGCTTCATGATTCACCTTGTCGGATTGAAACTTGTTAACATCAGTTGAAGCTAGCTTCACTAGGGCATACACGACGTCAGGTTCATCGACTTCGGCGTCAGGTTCGTCGGTAGAATCTGGTGCCTAGTTAACACCACGCACGTAATGGATCTCATCATTGTCGTCCTGGCGATCCATCGCATGCAGGCATGCAGCAGCGTGGTGGCGTGGAGCCACTCGGCGTCGCGGCGGCATGGATCGACTCGGCGGCGCGGAGGCGTGGTGTGCCGGACACTTTCACGGAGGCTAACGGGAGGGAACGGAGGAGGTATTTGAAGCAACGGGAGGACGCCGCCGCATCAATTGCCGCATTTCGTACGAGGAGCCGTGAGCGCGTAAGGATGAGGTCCATAGCTTAAACGACGCCAACTCTTGGAAAACTTTTTTTGCTCAGATGACTTCGATAAATGGACGGAGAGAGTATAATAGATAGATGTTATTCGGAGAGAAGCCC
>KE372388.1:558556-568979 GCA_000418225.1 Zizania latifolia
GCGTGAGTTTGGCTGGTCTCCAATCGGCAAGAGCGTGCAGAGTGGCTTGAGTTGACGGTATCGGCTACATGCGATGTGGCGTCGATTAGACGGTGGATCTGATGGTCCTCTTTCTCCTTGCAGCCATCTCCCCTCCCTTTTCCTTGCTTGGTAGTAGTTGATCCGGCTCTCCTCCCTTCCTTCTCTGTCTGGTGGTGGCTCAGGGCTTAGGGGGTTGGCATCCTGCCTGCTTGTGCGATGATCCTCTTGGCGTTGCTCCGACAGCCGTGCCCCGATGCGGGGCATGTTGGCACACGTTGTTTGCTCTGGCGTGGGGATTTCTAGTCTCTACCTTCGCTGCATTGACCTGTTGAGGCCGACGTTGGCATCGTTTGCCTGCTTAGCGGTCTTCTTCTTCCTACCGAAGGGTCGCCGGTCTTGGTGGTATCTTCTTTAGCTCCCGCTGAGTGTCAGCTTTAAGGTTTTTGTAGGAGGTTCAGTTCTAGGTTGTTTCGGTCGTCGTGGAGTGGTGTGCATGGGGTCTTCGGTGGCGGGCACGTCTAGGTGTGTTCTCCCTTTGTGTCGCTCTCGTCGTGGCCGTAGTTAGCTTGACATAGCTTCGTCCCAGTAGTGCAGTGTTCGCTTTCTCTAGCTTTTTCTCCTCGCTCTCCTTGGAGCTCCTCCTCTTCTGTGGCCGCCTTCCTTCTCGATTGTGGGGCGCTCCTCGGTCTGGTCGGAGTTCTGATCTAGGTGAAGCTTGGCTTGCCTGCTGTTTTGTCGGCGTGCTGGCAATTGCGTTAGTTTGGTCGAGCAGCAGAGTTTTAAGGTCCTATTCTGGTTGTTTGGGGCAGTTTGAGGGCATCTTCAAGGTTGAGGGGATTGGTTTAGGCGAAAGCCTTGCCCAACTTAGTTGGGCTGACATCAATGATGCCTTCGGACGCCATATTTCTCCTTTAAGGCTTTATCGTGTAACCGTCTTCTCATCCTGTCGTGAGACTCTTCGGTAAAAACTTAGTCTAAGGCTCTTAGGCAGATGATGGTGGCGCTTCTGTGTCGTGACCTTCCTGGAGACATCATCTTAAAGGTCTTGTTAGTGTCTCTCTTACTAGCGTTAGTCGGTCTCGCTTAGTGACGACTTGCTTTTTGTTAGTGTTGTCCTTGGTTCGTGGGAGGTTACTGCTGGTCCGTGTGTTGTGTAATTTTTGTTTTTTCCTGATTACAATCTCTTAGGATTGTAATCTTGTAACTTTTCTCCGTCTTAATTAATACAATCTCACTATCTTGTGTGGCTTGCTAAAAAAAGATGTTATTCGAATCGATCTTTTGCCATGAATTTTCGAAAAAAGAAAATACATACAGTTGATTTCATTATTTCCCCTGGTTTGTCACATCATCATGCTAGCGGTGTGGCACAGACATGGCCAATGGGCACTCCAATCATTAGCCGGCTGAGCAGGACATCAGGCTGAGATCTCGACTACGCTTTCGTACATTTAAACTCATCTCTTTCTCGCTACATGGCATTCCTGCCTGATCAGTCCTCCTCCTCAGCAAGTCAGCATCATATCCATGGCGCCAACATGCATCCCCTCCTCTCCACAACTATAATATAAACAATGGCTACAATTAACCTCATGCTCTCTCACAAACACGTACATATCCACTAGCCGGCCAGCTGCATATCGATCCTATCCAACATTAATAGCTCAGGCGATGCACCGGCACCAGCAACACGGTAGCTCCGGCGAGCTCGATGTGTTCGGAGCGACGCTCTACTTCGACGGCCTTGCTACGGTCCGCAAGGTCGCCGCCGTCATCGTCAGAGAGCCTGAAGACCTGGACCAGATGATCATCCAAGTGAAGATGACGAGCAGCGACAAGAAGACGGAGGAAAGCCATCGTGCCGAGCTGGCCGGAGTCAAGACCAACAAGAGCAAGCTCGCCGCCTTCCTCGAGTCATTGGTGTCACCGGGAGGGATGAGCTTCCGCAAGAAGCTGCCGACACCGGCGGCGAGCAGCGCGACTACGCCGACCTACGCCGATCCGCCTAAGCTACTACCCTTGTCGTCGTCGTCGTCGACCTCAAGCGGCCGTACTAGCAGCGTCGACCCTGTCACACCGGTTTCTACCGTGCACGGTGGCGCCGGCGGTGGACGCCGTGATGATGATCTTGGTGTGGCGATGCGGGAGGATCGGAGGCTGAAGGGTGTTAGAGTTGTGAGGGACGGCAGCGGCGGTGGCGACGAGGAGAGGTGGGTGGTGAGGTGCGGTGCTTGGGAGGAGCACCAGCACCGTGGCCATGACGAGATGATGTCTGGTGCAGAGCATATTGGTGATGAATGTCCTGGTTGGGAGAGTGACTCCGATTTGTTCGAGTTGGATCTGCAAAGCATGTGAATTATTCATACATCAACTAGATTTTTATCGATCCCCGATGGAACTTCTCAACTACTGCATTACAATAGTTATAAAAAAATTAAGAAAAAAATTGCATCTAAACTATATTGACATCTACCAATTCACCGATGGATGCAGCTATCCGATAATTATCATGTACGCGCATCAGGAGCTCAAAATAGCTGATACCACCTCCAGTCATTTAGGGCCAATACATGATGCTTTAACCGAAATTCGACCAAACTTTAATTTTAAAAATTTTGACAGCTAATAACTTTTAAAATACTTAGTTGAAAACTATACAAATAATATGGGTAGATTTATTTTTAATACTATTTTTACAATCTCTAATTTTTAAAACATTTATAGATTTATTATAATATAAAATTATAGTCAAATTGTTGTACCGAAAATTGTATCAAAAAAGAGAGATAAACGTAATCTTCCAGGACGCTTTACCATTAATAATACCTTCTTATATATAAAAAATCACTTATAATCCAACAATAGCAACTTTCAAACAATACAAGGGACAAAGTTCATGGGATGTAACAATTAATTCCTACCATTGGACGAACGCATATCAGAAAGGATATACTCCATATAGGAATAGGAACGTATGATTAGCTTCAGGTTGAACGCTCAAGATAGACCGTAAAATAATAAACGCATGTTGAGTGAACAAGTCCATTTCATCCTTGCAAAAAAAAAAGTCCATTTTATCCTTGCAAAAGAAGTCCATTTTACCACCCTTGCAAAAAAGATCCATTTTATATATCCTAGCAAAGGAAGTGCATTTTACATCTTTGGAACTTTCATTACAATCTAAAGAACAACATTGAACATGAAAAAGGTTGATATTAAATTCTAAGCTATCAAATCCTCTCACTTTTTAACCTTGGCCCGAACTTGACTAGTTTTGCATGGCATATCGTTGCCGTGGTAACGTAGCCCTACACTGTGAAGTGTGAACAATTTCTGAATTTTCGATGTTGTAACTTGTAAGTTACCTGTTTTTTTTCCGATAACACCCACCCTGCTATAAATATTTGTAACCTAGAAATATAGCTGGTCCAGAAAAACAGTGTTTAAATCTAGAAATTTAGGCACAAATACAATAACTTCATATATATATATATATATTCTCTTGAAGCAAGGAGTACTATTATATGATCGAATTCACTGTCCACAAGAGTTTCTGGTATTCTACATTGTACAATGCTTTGTCTTGAGGATAAATTAATCTGTAAATCATCACATCACCAATAATCAGTCAACCACAAACAACACAAACAATAAAACGAATCACAGCATGCTCAAACATAGGACTTGTCAAGATCAAACCTTGTTGTCTTGTATGTTGGTGTCATTCCTATAAAATCTTGTTATCAAGATCAGGACTCATGAAGAGCACATTAAGCCAGATCCTTGCTGCAAATGAGAGGGGAGAAAAAGAGGTGAACTCATGTCATGGCTCATCATGATTCACACATCGTATCATACACATGGAAGAAAGAAGAAAGAAGCAAGTTTGTCTTGTCTCACCGAACAAGCCTTGACATCCTGGCATCTGCACAAGAGTCTGCCATTGAGCAAATCCATCGCTTGAAATGCGCCCCCTCCATCACTTCTCTGGATTGATTCAGTTTGAAACACACAGAAATCACTTTTATCTACCACAACAACAAGACCTTGTATAGTAGAAAAAATAAAAATGTTCTCTGCTTCTATACACCACCAAGCTGAAGTACCTTGTAGTAATCAACTGCGAGGAAATTAGCCCATCGATTCCCAGCAGCACTGTAGCATGTGTTCACCATGTCAGTAAGGCTCTTGGAGTGCTGAAGACATGAAGTTATTTTCACTGGGACCGATGGGAAGTAATTCATAAGTACTAGCGACTTGGTATTGTCATTCAGAGGTGCAGATTCTGCACGGTTCGAGCATTTCCCAGCATCCATGCCATCATCTCCGTCTGTGATTAAGTGAATATGTAAATTCCTTGCATGAAACAGGATTGTTTAACTGCAGAAAAAAAATATATGGAGAAAGTGGTGCCTCACAGTTGTTCTCGACCATGAAGTTCCATTGGTACGCAATTCCTTCCGAGGCCTGCTTTGACCTGATGGAGGTGAACACAAGGAGGCGCTGGTTGCTCGTGACCATGTCACTTACAAGAGGCCAATCCTTACCGTTCTGTGGCATTTTTGACACAGGGAACCAATACTTCAACAGGCCCGAGGCTTTGAACACGTTTGTCAGGCCGTTTGGTGCATGGACGTAGTCTTCCAGAATCAACGTGACTATTTCAGATGGATTGACTGAAAGGAAAGCTTCAATTTCCTTAAATGTGTCCAATGCAGGTTCCTACAATTACCAAGAGTACAATAAAACACTTTTACTCTGAAACTCTGTCAGACAAGACAAGGGAGAAAGATATATTCAGTGCACTCACGAATGCAGTGAAATCATTGCACTTCCCTCCATTTGAATGGCACAACCATACATCTCCTTTGAAGTCGTATGTATCAAGCATCAGCGCACGAACGCCGTTCTGAAGATCAATGATATTTCTATGAGAACTACTGGTGTCTAAATGCATAGATGTCAGACATGTAAAATAATGGAAGAAACACATGGTGCAGAAGCTAACATTTAGTTGATCAGTAATTGTATCTTCCTGGTTGTCAAAGGTGATGCGTGGAACTCCAGTGTGCGATGGCTCCCTAACAATCGCAAACGAATTGTGCGTCGTGAGAAAGGCATAGTTGTTGAATGGCAACGAGTTGTTCTGAAGACAAAATCAGAAGCAAACTCAGTCAGGATGTAGAAAAAAGATGTTAGTTTCAAATTCAAACATGAAGTCTTGACTACTAAATACAAATGTGTCTTATACTGAAGCTGCATTTTAATAAGCATTGATCTAATCTAATGGACAATGGAATTAATTAGTCAGAGGAATTGGGGAGAATTTAATTCATACTAGTTCCATACTGCCTTTTTTATCTGTTGAACATTTGATGAAAGACTTCAATTATTGTTGTGAAGAATATCTCAGGAATATGCTCGCAAAATCAGTTCAGAGACAAAATAATCTTAACACCTAACCGTATTGATCATCGTTTTGTCAACACGGGTGGAACAAGTCGACACTGACAGAAGGCCAACCGAATTTTTCGCTGGTCAGTTCCAATTCATTCCTCTTCAGAGGAGCAGATCTATCGAATCAGACCAAGAAACCATAATCACGGACACCAAAATTGATAAGGAGTTGCATACTCCACTACAACTCCTTATCAATTTCTTAACACAAGAAAAAGAGAAGAAGCAAGGAGATATCTAGAAGCGAGCTCTCACGATGAGTCGGAAGGGATTTGTGGCGACGGAGCGAATGCAGCTGGCGCCGGCAAGCTCTGGCGAGCAATCGAAGCACAACTGCCCTGCGTCGCAGTCCACCGCCGTTGAGCAGGAATCGCCCACCTTCAGACATTCAGACTTAATTAGAACTCGCAAGAAGATTACAACGGATTTCATCGGTTCTTGCCGGCCACTTACATTGGCAGTCGTTGCTCCCAAGAGGCCGAGCACGGCGAGCAACGCCGCTGTAAAGGCGGCCCCCATCTGCCTCTGCCCACCCACTTTCTTGGTGGGTTTGCACCTGAAAGCTATGGCCATAAAGAGAGAAAAATGAATATAATTCCCTGCAGGATTCTACTAATCAACCAATTATTGCCTCATTGGAGAGATTGTTTAGACGGGAGAATAGGAGCCGGAGCCCTCTTGGAGTTGGTTGCAGCGCAAGAGTCGTAGACTGCTGGCTTTGTCATACGAATTTACCTATAAACTATGTTGCTCGGGTACATGATACGGTACGGTGATACGGGTACGGCGATACAAAATTTTCTGACAACATGAATACAGCGATACGGCGAGTATATATATATATATGTGTGTAAAAATAAAATACATAAGTTAAGACATAAAACCAAAGCAAAATATATAAATGATAGAAAAGAATTGTGAGTACTATTATTGTTGCTACATATTCTTAATCAAACAACTTAGATCATAGTTTCAGTTCATTTTTCCTAAAGCATCTGTGCAAATCTTACACTTGGGACAACCCAGTACGAAATTACAAATACATAACCACTGGCAAGACGGCAAGCAGCAAGTCAGCAACAGCTGAGAATATGAGATATTGAGATGACTTACAGGGCGGCAAGGCGATGGCAGAGGAGCGGCGCTGGCGGAGGGGCGGCGCTGGCGCCGGCGTCGTAAGGCGGCGCGACGTCGGCTTCACAGCGGCGTCGCGGCTGTTGTGCGCGTGCTGGGGTAGTTGGGTGGGGGTGAGATGGGCCTACGTAACAGTGTAGTGTAACTGGGCCTAGGCTTTCAGTGGGATATAGAATTATCGAAATATCCATACGTATAGTGGAAGTATCAAAAAATTATTTTAATTTATTTTTAACATTTAATATCTTATATGTCATCGATACCGTATCTCTGGCGTATCGTACGTATGAGATAATGAAAAGTGGGCTGAGCCACGAATCGGTGCAACGCAGCCTATAAATCTAACTTCTCCTTCGTTCCTTACATGTAGTAATTTTTAAGCAACATATATATTAGAGAGGTATGAAAAAATCATAATATTTTTAGGTAGGTAGAGTAATGATTAATAAAATCTAAAAATAGTATAGAATAGTTATACTTAGAATAAATTTTAAAGTTTGTTATATTTAGAATAAAATTTGAATTTTGAAGCATAAAAGATTTTATATTTTAGAATTGTGGTATTAAGTCAGATCAGCATCATGCATTTAAATACATGATATTTTACTAATACTTGATTATTATATTTAGAATAAATTTTAAATTCTAAAAGATAATATATTTTAGTACGAAGGTATTAATATTTTTCTAATGTATTAATAGTGAGTATTTTAATGCGCCATCTGTTTGGAAGATGAAATATTAGAACTAGTCTGGATTAAGGAGGGGAGGCGAGCGGCTGGGCGGTTGCTTCCAAGGTTCTCGGTTGCCGTTTGCCCAGACTTTGGTTTCGTCAGGTTGTTCACTTGTTGTTTGTCCATTCGCTGATCCAGTAGGCTCGTCGGCGAAGCCGTCAAGAGGAGGGTCTCAAACACTGCTATGAGAGGCCCTCTTTTGAATAGCTGCTATATAGAAGAGAAGAGATCTAACGAATAGGATAAAATCGAGACGGAAAGACGGATAGCACAGGTCTAGTGAGACGCGTCACCGGTGACACGGGTGACACGAGGTCCAACGTGGGCAGCGCAAGGTCCAACAGATAGGCGGAAAGGCGGACTGGAGACTAAGAGATAGAGGAGAAGAAGGTGGTGGCCACTGGAGGCCCGTGGCCTCGCGCCGCCCGTGCCGCGCTGTGCTGCCAAAGCCTTGCGGGACCTCGTGCCGTCTGTGTCGCCCACGCCACCCGTAACGCCTCGCCAGACTTTTTGCTCGCCGTCTCAGATTCATCTCCTCCGCTAGATTTTCTTCATTTTCACATAAAAGATATCTAGACAGAGCTTCACGGAGCGTTTGAAACTGTACCCATAGAGTATTTTTCCATCTGCGTCTAAGCTGTTGCCCTTGAAAACCAACTTTTCTATCACATAAAAATGGGTACATGGGCACACACGCATCTGAGTGCATCTCTTTTTTAACATCGGCCCTCCCTAGAAATATATAGCAAGTGCACGTATGCATGCGGGAAAAACCATAGATCATTTGATTTAAGTTGTCAAGTGACTATTTTTCTTATCTATCATTTGTACCACACGTTGAATAGGGAGCGGCGACGGCGGCACGTCCGTAGGCGAAGGACAAGCAAGTAAACGAGGAATTCGGTGGAGGGGAAAATGAAGGGTAAAATAGGGTAGAAAAAAATTAACGCGAGCCTTACAGTTACCGTTCTTTTAACAGTATAGAGATAGACAAATAGACAGTTTTGCATGTTTAACCTAACAAATGAATATTTCACAAAATTATAAGAGTCGCTGCATAGATTTACTTGTGAAAAATATGGGCGGTTGCTGTCAGCTGTGATGTTTCAGTCTTACCGCCTCCCTGACAGGGAAATAGCCGTGCTTTACCGAAATATATTTAGCAGCGTATCACGCACGCACGCACGTAAGTGAGTAGGCTGGAATATGTATAGTACGGTAGATAGATCGGGAGCGAGGATGAGGTTGGCGATCGTGTTGAAAAAACGTGCCAACCAGCTTCTGTGATATCGTTGTCCACTTTGTAAGCTAGGGACGGTACAACCAAACAAAACAATATGATGGAAAATTAAGTAACAGAATACGGTGAAATCAATCAATTGTGAAAGAGATACGAGCATCTTAGAAGCGGATTCCATCAGAACTTCAAAGTTGAGCATGTTTAGATGAGAATATTACTAGAATATGTGATCCCGAGGAAAGTATTCAAATGTTAGTTTTCTGGACGAATTTAAAATTTATCAGTCTACGAGTATGTTCAACCACCAATGACATCACAAAGATTTTTTTTATGTCCCAGAAATTCTGCACTGCTTGATCAAGATTCAAGAGTGCGTAACTGTCTACCGGTGCATGCATCGGCTGCACAGTTTGTGATCAAACATTGCAACCGGCGGAACAGATGCCGCGCACCTTACACAAACGAGAAAAAATCGCAGATTAGCGTTCCGCCGTCGCTGTCAGAAAAATTGAAGACACAGTTCTCCTTCTCCTTCTCCTGCCTGGATCGTTCAATCAGTCGGAGATCTCAGGCGTCTCTTTCCCTTCCACACCAACCACGGTTGCTTCGCCCGGCCGCGATGCCGAAGAAATCATCGTCTTCCAGGCCAGACGACTGACTCCATTAGACCATTACACGTCGTAGCTAGTAGCGAGCGCATCTGCACAAGTGTACCCGTCGGAGAGGTGGCGCTGAGCCATCACCAGTTCACCTCCCGCGTCATGCAATGGAGTCCTCGCCAAGGAACCCAACCGACGCTAGCTCGAGGTGCTGTCCGTGGTGTGACGCGCCATCTCGCCGCGCGCCGGGGGCGGCCGCGCTTCCTCCTCTTCTACAACTCCCTCTTCCTCGGCTTCATGGTCAGCCAGTGCGTTCTCCTCCAGATTTCCAAGGACACCTGAGCGAGTGAGGAGAGGCACTCATCGAGCTCGATCTGCTACTGCTCTTCTTGGCTTCTTGCTCGCCGGCCGGCGCCGTCGAGGATGGAGCTTATTCACAGATGCTCCCTGCTTGCTATGCTCCTCGCAGTGACATGCTCAGTTGCAGGTAATTCCTGCTTGTTGTTGCATCGGTTTAACTGTTCTTGCTTCTGCTGCTGCTGTGATCAGAATAATTACCCATGCATTGAAATTTACAGTGGCGTATGATCCGCTGGATCCGAACGGCAACATCACGATCAAATGGGATGTGATCTCGTGGACGCCGGACGGATACGTGGCGATGGTGGCGATGAACAACTACCAGATGTACCGGCAGATCTTGGCGCCGGGGTGGACGGTGGGGTGGACGTGGGCGAAGAAGGAGGTGATCTGGTCCATCGTGGGGGCGCAGGCAACGGAGCAGGGTGACTGCTCCAAGTTCAAGGGCGGCATCCCGCACAGCTGCAAGCGCACGCCCTCCATCGTCGATCTCCTCCCCGGGGTGCCGTACAACCAGCAGATCGCCAACTGCTGCAAGGCGGGAGTCGTCTCCGCCTACGGCCAGGATCCCGTTGGCTCGCTCTCCGCCTTCCAGGTCTCCGTCGGACTCGCCGGCACCACCAACAAGACGGTCAAGCTGCCCCAGAACTTCACGCTCGCCGGCCCCGGCCCCGGCTACACCTGCGGTCCCGCCACCATCGTCCCCTCCACAGTCTACCTCACCCCCGACCGCCGCCGCAAGACGCAGGCGCTCATGACCTGGACGGTCACCTGCACCTACTCGCAGCAGCTCGCGTCGCGGTACCCCACCTGCTGCGTTTCCTTCTCCTCCTTCTACAACAGCACCATCGTGCCCTGCGCCAAGTGCGCCTGCGGCT